>JANAVB010021000.1:11092695-11199961 GCA_029216955.1 Iris pallida | reverse complement strand
CAGTTAGGGATTTGGTGAAGATTTGCCTTGATCTTGTTGTTTGAAATTAATCTGGACTGTTAATATTGATTGTAACAAATCTGGGCAGTTAATGTTGATTGCATCAAATCTGTATGGTTTCTTGAAAATCGATCTGGGCAGTTAATGTTGATTACAACAAATCTGCATTGTGATGATTTGTTGATAGCATCAAATCCGATAGGATAAGTCTTGGTCAATCTCCTGCTACGTGTCCTAAATGCCTGTTATGTCGATTGCCATAAATCTGAATTGTTAGGATTTGATCAACTCCTGTCACGTGTCCCAACTGCTGCGAGCCGCATGGAGGACTGTCATAGTTGAGCCGTATGAGTGTGGCCTTTAACTGAACCGCATGAAAGTCCTTAAATCTGAGCCTCATGGAAGTCCTTTAATCTGAGCCGCATGGAAGCCCTTTAATCTGAGCCGCATGGAAGTCCTTTAATCTGAGCCGCATGGAAGTCCTTTCAACCGAGCCACATGGAAGTCCTTTAATCTGAGCCGCATGGAAGTCCTTAACCGAGCCGCATGGAAGTCCTTTAATCTGAGCCGCATGGAAGTCCTTACAACCGAGCCGCATGGAAGTCTTTACAACTTAGCCGCATAAAGAGCTTTAGAAATGGGTGGATCGTGCCAGCTATAAGAATTTTATCTCATCTCTCTAGGAGCACGCCATTATGACAGGGCCATCATTTTACTTTTATGTCAGAGCTGTCAATCCATCGTTGTCAGAGCTGCTGCTATATCAGGGTAATTAATGAGCCAGCTGCTCAGAGCAAGCTGTAAAGGCCTGTTTTGAGCTGCATGAGGCCACGTGGCTCCCTTTCATCTTTCTGAGCCGCATGAAGCTCTCGGGTCTTTTGAGCCGCATGAAAGCTCCTTTAGCTATGAGCCGTATGGGGTTGATTTTTGGGCCGCATAAAAGTTTATTTATATTTTCCATGCTTCTACAAGACCCCCTTCAAAGTTTTTAATTTAAAAAATTGAAATACTTTGAATAAGAAGCATGGATATGTCTGCATAAGCTCTTCCTGCCGCATAGACTTCTTTGGCTGTATGGGATATTTTGGCCGCATGGATCGCTCTGGCCGCATGGACTGCTCTGGCCGCATGGATCGCTCTGGCCGCATGGATCGCTCTGGCCGCATGGACTGCTCTGGCCGCATGGACCGCTCTTGGCCGCATAGACTTCCTAGCCGCATAATGGTCCTGTGCCACGTGGGTGTCTCATTATTGCTCTTGATTTATTTTGATTTAAAGTCGTCTTTTGGGCAAGATCCCAAGAGTCGGCTTTAAATATACTTTGGATTTGCCTCGATGACCAAACAGTCGGTTCTGTCTCTTAGACGGCCCATAACCCGAAGCGCCTATCGGTCCACGTGCCCGCTGTCCGCCTATAAATATGAAAAAGTTTTAAAAATAGACTCTTTCTCTCTGTTTGCCATTGATTGTAAAAGTACAGAACAATTATATAGGAGGACTGAACTTAGACTCACAATACAAACACTCGTACAAAGAAAGCCTAGGGACGAAAACCTAGGTACAGCAATCTAAGTACGATTGTTTATTTTTGATTTTGGGGGGTGACGGTAGAGGCTCGGAAAAGCGACGGCCGCTCTGCCTTACTCCTTGGACGATCAGACGTAGCCTTGGCTCCGGTGAAGAACTGCTCTCAAGATGGGAAGACTCTTCTGTGTGCGCCTTTGTCTCTCTATGTGTCCAGCCGGGTGGATAGGATCTCTTTTGTAAGGGAATGGCACCTTGCTATATTTTTTTTGTTTCTCTGGATCCGATCTCCTCCTCTATCTTTTTACAAGGAAATAGCACCTTGCTATTTATAGGAGTGGGGTGTCATCATTAGGGTTTGCAATGATCACCCTAAAAAAATCGACGGCTGGGGATTTAATTGCTATTTTCCTTAATCCTATCTTGTGGGCAATTAATCTGGACCACTAATCTTGATTGCAACGAATCTGGACAATTAATGCTGATTGTGTAGAATCCTTATGGGCAATCAATATTGATTGTCATGAATCTTGGGAAGCTCGGATCTTCTGCCACTTGTTTAATCCATATGATTGCCATAAATCTGTTTTCATTCGAGTAATTATGATGATTGTACTAAATCTGGTTGTTAGAATTTGTTGATAACTCTTGATTAATTTAGTGCCACATGGAAAACTGATCTTCTGCCACGTGTCATAACCGCGAGCCACAACCGTATGAGGGTAGCTTCTTAGGTTTTGAACTGCATGAAGGTGGCAGCCGCATAGGTGTGGCCTCCAAGATCTGAGCCGCATGGGGTGGTTTCCAATTGAGCCGCATAGGACTAGCCACGTGTCAAGGCTGCATGGGCGTGGCCTCTCAATATTTGAGCCGCATGGAGATGATCCCTATGATTCAAGCCGCATGAGAACAACGGCCGCATAGGGTGACTTCTCATAATTTGAGCCACATGACGAGGGTCTTCACGCTACGAGCCGCATGCGAGCATCAGCAGCATGGGGTGGTGGTAGCCGCATAGGGAGCTTTGTATTTGGTGGATCTTGCTAGCTGCAGAGGAGATTTTCTTCGTTTCTCGAGGAATATGCCGTCATGTCGAAGTTCATCATTTCAGCTTTAATGTCAGAGTTATCACTTTATGTCAGAGCATTTAATGGGAGCAGTCACTTTATGGCCAGCTGTAAAGGCAAGCTGCATAGGGTCACGTGATTTTTGCTTAAGACGCATGAGGCTTATTGAAGAGTTTCTGAGCCGCATGAGGCTCTGATAGATTTCTGAGCCGTATGAGGCTCCTTCTGTTTTGAGCCGCATGGGCTTCTTCTGTTTTGAGTCGCATGGGCTTCTTCTGTTTTGAGCCGTATGGACTTTTTCTGTTTTGAACCGCATGGGCTTTTCTAGTTCTTTTCCATGCTTCTACAAGACCCCCTTCAAAGTTTTCAATTTAAAAATTAAAATACTTTGAATAAGAAGCATGGCTATATGAGTTCCGCTGGCCGCATAGGATGTTCTTGGCCGCATGGCTTGTCTGGCCGTATAGACTCCCTAGGCGCATGGGCTTCCTGCCTCACGTGCGTCTCATTAATTGCCCTTAAGTCATTTTTTAGAGCCGTCTTTTGGGAGAATCCCAAGAGTTGACTCATTAAATATTTGGATTTTATGCCTTGGATGAATCTTCTTATGAGAGAGGGGGCGAAATTCGAGGAGTCGATTTTGCCTGCAGCACACGACCCAAAACTAAGATCAAACCTTCTATCATTTGAGACCCCTCGACGACCCACGGTCGCGAGCATTCTTTCTATCATTTGAGACCCCTCGATGACCCACGGTCGCGAGCATTCTTTCCATGTTACCATATCATTTCATTCATTCAATGCCTATTCAATAATCCTTTCTCCAAAACTTATTCAATCAACCGTGGTTCATGCCCTAGACACTAAGTCCGTGCACCGTGCCTTAAGCCGACTTCCGATCTACGCAACGCTATCGCCCAAGTCATACTTTATATGACGGGCCTCGGGATCGTGGGACTATTTAACCTGACAACCGCAGAATGAGTGGGACAGCACTTGGAATGACTTAGGTCAACCGACATAACTTTGACTAACTTACTCAAGCCTACAACTTAACGAGCAAAGGCGGCGTCAAGCCTTGCCTCGATGGAACGTGCCGTACACGCGTTCAACTTTGAACGACCAAGTCCTTTGGGTGCCTAGACTTATGGCACAAGCTGTGCAACGCAACTTAACTCATGGGGCAAGCCAAGGCTATGCCAAGCCTTGGACGACAGGACCGTGCATGCTTTATGAAGCATTTATGCGGGCGACGCCTATGACTTAGGCTACGTTCATAACTTCGACAACTCAAACCAACTTTCCTTCTCTCAAGCCACGGGACGAAGGATCAAGTGTCATTTCCAAAGTGCACCGATTCTATGCAGACCATTGGACCTTTCCATATTCTAACTCCATTCGACCCTTCGGGATTACTCCATTTAGCTATGTGGATTCATCTCTTTTATTATTAAGCCTACTTGTGTAAGTTGAAAACATGCAATTTATTATGTGAAGGCAAAGATGAGGCGAGTTCACCGAAACTACCCCACCTGAGCGAGCGGTCGCCTCGACCGAGTGAGTGATCTTCGAGTAGCCGTTGCAAGGCTAAGTCCGAACGCCGTCGGTATTTCGATTCCTCCGTTTGACTGAGCGAGACGGGGCACTACATATCAGAGAGCTGGGATTTTGTTCTTGACGGGGTGGAGATCCATATCCCTCTGATAGGGCATCATTTTCCTCTCTCGTGGTTCAACATGTTACCGCAGGACAGAAAGATGGTAGACTCTTTGACCCCAAGCAAGTCAGGGATGTTCGTGGGAAACATCCATTACAACAGAAATTTGGGGTCAGCGTATGCTGGGAGGGAACCGGTCAGTAAGTATGTGATGGGACTGGCTCCGGGGACCTTTATAAATGTAACGGGTCCCAACTTCACATTCTCTCAGGCTGATACCTTTTTGAACCAGCTTGCTCGCAAAGGATCGTATCCCGTCGGTCGGTTGGCGCTGCTGAACTGGACAAACCCTATCCCTGCATGGGCCAATTTGACCTCATGGATTCTACGGAAATATGCAACTTCCCTGCGTGATATTGGCCTCTATCACGCTATTCGTGGCACCTGTCATGGCCTGCCTATAAATAAGCCATTGTTCATGACTCTTCTGGAGATGTACAACCGACGGACGGAAACCTTCTTCACACCGGAAGGGGAGCTGGGACTTGCTCTCCACAAGATGTATGTTATCTCCAAGCTGCCCTGGGGAGAATAAGTTTTTGAAGTGTACACCCCTACAAGCGAAGAGCTCGAAGATTTGGACCGGCAGTTCCCAGGCTTCGTCGCCGTGTATCGAGAATTGTTATGACATCACAGCACTTGTCATCAGATGGCCATCAAGAAGGATGGCAAGCTCGGAGGGGAGCACCCCTCACTCCAGGTCCTGGGTTTCATACCTTTTTACCCTTGGTGCCTCAGGCAGGGTTTCTTCCCGAGATTCTCAAACCCCAGAGGAGGTACAACACCAGGTGTCGACTGCCAGGAGGTCGAGGTCTACGGGCGACATTTTTGGGAGTCGAACTGACTCTTTCAGCTATTTTTACCATGGTACTCAGCCACTATCGGAGAAGGGGATTTTGGAGGGATTCTTGATGGTGTGGCTACGGAACTGCGTAGTCTCCGGAGGGGCAGGTTCTATTGAGAGGATCAGCCGCCACTTCATCCTTCCCGCCGTAAAGTTGGTCTTCGAGGTCAAGCTGGCTCTTCTTCCGACTGTGGTGTGCAGCATACACCATGGCCTTCGCGCCTTTTTTCCAAGGTCATCGCCTGTGACACGGCGATAGATTTTGAGCGCATAGAGCTGCCATACCATTATTTGATGGGGTGGTTGTTAATGCACAACAGGTCTTTGATGCGACCTGGAGCAGAAGATGGCGTTACAGTTGATGACACTTTTATTTTCCGATTCCACCATTAGCTCTGGGAATGCAGCACCATGCCAGCCTGCCGGAGAGCGCTGGCGAGAGTGGACGGATACGACTTTTTTGTGTCCGTGTCTCATTTTACTGCTGAAGAAGTGAGGAGTGTACATGTTGATGGTACCGAACCTCCTCTCTCTTACCTGAGAAAATGCTCCTTTGGCTGCACAATATCCGTCCAGCGCACCTGGTGTATCGTAACCGCAACCTCGTCTTCCTGGATCCCTACCTGCCCAGCAGGTTTGCCCGCCAGTTCGGGTATAGCCAGTTATTCTTTGACAGTCCCAGTTCTTGCCTGGACTTTAAGGGTAGCATGCTGGATGGTATCAGGGCATGGCATTATTATGACTCGGTTCATACCCGAACCACCTTTTCAGTCCCTGACGGTGGGGTGCTAGGAGAGATTTTGTATATGGCAGCCTTATACCATGTTACGGCGAGCAAGCCTCCCGTTGGTTTCGATCCGAGTACCAGTTTCATCGTGGGTACTGGCTTGGCGAAAAAGCCCAAGGGGTCTAAGAAGAGGAAGATCCCGTGCCTGACTCGGAGTCCACTATCGCGGACGAAGAGAATGATGAGCATGATGCAGATAACTCTTCCCTTCCGGTAGAAAATATTGGGGCGGATCAGCCGCCTATTATGTCAGATGAGATGGTAGATCAATCTGTCTGTTGTACCTGGTCCTGTATGGAAACGTAGCAGGCAAATCTTCCCTGTTGGCGGTATTCCTTACTCTCGAAACGGGCTGCGACCGAACGTCGCAAGTTAACTATAAAGGAGAGAAGCATGGACGTCGATCCCGCTTCAGAAGTAAATCGAGCTACTATTTTCTTTATTCAGTTCTCCCTTTCTCATGAACTTTGAACTTAATCATTTTCCTTTCCTCTCGTAGGCGTCAGAAGAAGAGGAATCTTGCGAACCGGCCACTGTTTCTGAAGTCGATCCAAACCTGAACACTTTGATCAATGACATGTGTGCCGGGATTATTTCTGTCGGGGCTCTTTCGATTGCGGTTGAGGGATCTCACGGTGCTGAGGTCGCAACTCGAGATGACGGGACTCCGATGAACCTGTCCCCGAAACTGCTGAATTCCATCAAGGTGATGCTGATCCAGTTGTACCTCCTTCCAAGGCGGCCGGGGCAGAAGACCCAGCCGGGTTCAGCTTGGGGGTTACCGGTTAGGGGACTATGGCGGTTGTGAGCGAATCTCAGCCTCTATAACCCTTCCCTGGTAAGATAAGCCAAATTTTGACTAATGAGGAGGCCATTCGCTCTATTATCATATCGTTCGGGTTACGTTGATTGATGGTTGCTCTGGACATACAGGTCCTGCCCTTTCAGTGTCGATGACGGACATTGTCAAGGTAGGCTCTACTAGCGGGGATTTAGTGAAAGGGAGCGTGCCCCCTCCTCTTTCGACTTATCTTGAGGGGCCTCCCGCCGGATCGAGTTCGGAGGTCATATGGCGATACAGCCTGGACAGGGAGCAATGGTCCCTGCATCTTCCTCTGCTCGTATGACCTTGGGGGTTGACCTCTCAGCTTTACCGAGCATCCAGATTTCGGGCCGTGGAGGAAGAATTGGCCGTTGTTCAAGCGTCCTTTCACTCAGAATTTATTTCCCTTGTGGCAGGGGCGACAAGTTCTGTTGCGTCTTGTTCGACACTGCCAGACTTCCTTTGACACCATCCTCTACGGAAGTTCTGGATGAGGCGTCGCAGGATGTGGTTGATAGTTTCTACTGCCATTTGAAGAGAGGAGTAGAAGCTACTGTGGAACGGAGGACCCCTTTCGCCTTGGCCCGACAATGCGCCCAAGGCCAAATTGACATTCTCAAAACCCTTTCCGGCGGGGCAGGGATAGCTGCGCTTCTGGAGCCCAAACTGTTGGAGGCTGATCAGCTTGTGGCCCAGTTTCAAGTGTTGCGACAAGCTGATCTATCTGCAGCAATTGATCAGGAGCGGGGGTTCCTCACCACCGCCTTGGAGAAGATAAGGCTCGCACGGGATACATGTAAGCCGGTTATAATAAAGGACCTCGGCGACCTGTCTCTCTTGTACGACCAGCTGAGCCACCAGCGAGGTTTGCAGGGCTCGGGAAGCAGCCGCCTCCCAGGGAGTAATCGATACAAGGGAGCAGATTCTCGAACTTCAGGAGAAGCTGGCCTTCTTGGAGTCTGAGCTTGAAGCTTCTCGTACGGACAAAGAGCTGATTATTCAGGATGTCAAAAGGATTTCCACAGCTTCCGCTAACCTGGAACGTGCTCTGGAGAAGTTTGAGGAGGGCTGGCGGGCTCACGTGCCCTTGGAAGATGCGGCGCTGCTGACTCAGAAGACTGAACGTCGGGCCAAGCAGAGATTTGAGCGGTCGACTGCCTTGTTGAGGGATCGTCTCAGGGCAATATGTATCGCCGAACAATAGTCGGCTTTTTTCCTTCTTTTCGTTTTCGTTCATTTCCTTTTTAAGTGGGACATGGTCCCCAGAACATGTAGTACTTTTGCCTTTCATACAAAAGAGTATGCTTTATCCTACCTTTTATTTGTACTGCTTATTGTGTTTGTGGTGTTTGTGGTATTTGCCCCACTGGAGAGCTGTTTGTGGACTTGTTACCCTTGGCATACCTTAGTTTTAGGTACGGATAACAAGTTGATAGGGATATTTGGAAAAAATCCACAGTAAGGTGGCTATGGACGTTCTTGGTATCGGAAGAAAGAATGCCGTAGGGCAGCTGGGCCCCCGGGGCATGATGAGAAGTGAGGGGCATGTACTAGAAAACTTAGTACAGCATTTATGGTCAATAGTGGACATTTGTGGTCAACAGAGGACATTTGTGGGCCTATTATCCTTGGTGTACCCTGGTTTTTTTGGTACGAATAATAGGTCGAGAGAGAACCAACATACTTACTCAAAGGTAATAAGGACATGGCAAATATGAGGGTTTTTTCGATGGAGCCTTCCCACTCAGAGGTAATGAGGACATGGCAGGAGTGGGCTCCATGAAGGAGTACCTAGAAAACTCAGAGGTAATGAGGACATGGAAGTTCTAAGTGAGGGGGTGGTTTGTTTTTGATGGAAGGGAAACAACTCAGAGGTAGCATCGACGTGGTTGTTTCGAAAATCTGTGGATCTGTTACCCTTTTTGTGTATTGAAAGTGCGGGTATTAGATCATAAGGAGGAAGCTCGTTTAGGAGGAAAGTTCAGAGGTATGATCATACATAACTTACTACCTAGGAGAGGCGATATAGATTTATCTATAGTGACCAGAGTGTAAGTTCAGCAGTACCTGCGGGTACATAACTCGATAATCTGGGAGAGTTGGAGTCGGCATGTGAGTTCAGTGGTACGAAAGAGTACATGACTCGTCATTCTGGAAGATTTGTAGTAGGGATGTGAGTTCAGCGGTACCAGAGAGTACATGACTCGTCATTCTGGAAGATTTGTAGTCGGGGTGTGAGTTCAGCGGTACCAAGGGGGTACGTAACTCATTGCTTCGGAAGATTTATTTTGAGATGTGAGGCCAGCGGTACCAGAGGGTACGTAACTCATTGATGTGGCAGATTTGTTTTCGAGATGTGAGGTCAGCGGTACCAGGGGGTACGCAACTCATTTCTGTGGCAGATTTGTAGGCGGGATGTGAGTTCAACGGTACCAGTAGGTACGTAACTCAACACCCTAGCAGATGTCGTTTCAGACATAATACTTCTTTAGGAACTTGCCATTGATGGACAACATGAGCAAGTCTCCATTTTGTTTTGCGAGGCGGTAAGCTCCATTGGAGAATACAGCATCGATGATGAACGGGCCTTCCCACTTTGGCTGGAACTTGTCGGCATTTTGTGAGTCATAACCATCGGCCTCCGAACCGCCAGAACGAGGTCGTCCACTTGGAATGTTCTATTTTAACCTTCTTGTTGAAGGCTCCGGAGATACGTGCCTAGTATAGCTCGATTCGTTGTTGAGCTAGTAGCGCTTCTCATCTAGGGCCTCAAATTCTTGTATTCTGCGACAGTAATTATCATCCGTCGTCAATGTATGTGAGAGCAACGCGGAGTGAGGGGATTTGAGTCTCCAGTGGGAGAATTGCCTCACTTCGTATACTAGAGAATAGTGTGTTTCCTGGCAGTCCGTACTGTGGTACGGTACGCCCATAAGCATTCACCGAGCTTTTCATTCCAGTCATGTTTGTTTGATGACATGAACTTCTTAAGAAGTTTAATGATTGTTTTGTTGAATGCTTCAGCCAGACCATTAGCCGCTGGGTTGTATGGCGTTGAAGCAATATTCTGGATGCGATGCTTGTCGCAAAACTGATAGAAGGCGTAGCTCGCGAACTACGGACCATTATCATGGATGATCCTTCGGGGCAGTCCAAAGCGATAAATGACGTGATGTTGAGAAAGCTAATCATGTTTGAAGTCTTTACTTCTACAAGCGGAACAGCCTCCGCCCATTTGGAGAAGTAATCTGTGATTGCGAGCACGAAGCGATGTCCTCGGGATGAAGGCGGAGTGATCGGACCGATGATGTTCATTCCCCATGCTTCGAAGGGCCAGGATCCACCGTCGGGTGTAAAAACTCGGATGGCTGGTGGATAAAATCTGTGTGGACTTGACAGGCTTTGTATTTTCTGCATAGTCTATTGCATCGGCAACCATTGTAGGCCAGTAGTAACCCATTCGGCGAAGGCAATCTTATAGTTTTGGGCCAGGCTGATGGGCCCCATAGACGCCATCGTGAGCTTCATGTACGGCTTTTTTAGCTTCTGTATTTGACAGGCATCGAAGCATAATCTATCGTATGATCGTCGATATAGCATTTTTGTCTCTATATCGTAGAAGAATCTGAGGGAACGTCTTCTGATAGAAGTGGCTTCCTTCGGATTCTCCGACAGGATGTCGTAGACTACGAAGTCAATGAACGGTTGTCTCCAGTCTGGTGCTTGTCGACTGTCAGGGCGGAGTAGCTCTCGGCATACTGAACATTATTCCTGGGACAGACCAACTCACGGCCTATGAAGTCAACCAAGTGGTGAGCATGATTTGGAACTGCTACGGAAGCGGCTAGGCCTGCTAGGGCATCGGCTTCAATGTTCTGGAGCCTGGGAACGTGCTCTATGAAGGACCCCCAGGGACGAGATAATGTCAACTGCTATTTGGTGATAGGGGATCATATCTTCATGGCAAACTTCGTATGAGCCCCGGATCTGATTGATGATTAGCTGCGAATCACCGTATGCTTCAAGGTACTCTACCCCCAGCTCTTTTGCAAGTCGGAGGCCAATGACCAAAGCATTGTACTCGGCCACGTTGTTTGAACAGGGCTCCGTGAGGGAATAAGCTCGATTGATCACCAACCCGATAGGAGAAATCAGCACTATTCCAACTCCAGCGACAATATTGCCCTTGGGCCCAGTTCTAGAAGCGCCGTCGAAGAACATTCTCCATATGGTACCATGGGAGGCTATATTTGAAATAGCAACCTCGTCTGGAATCTCTTCGTCTATTTTGGTTGACTCCGAACCTAGATGAGCTGCTACAAAGTCTGCCAGAGCTTGACCTTTAACAGTCTTTTGCGGAACGAAGATCATGTGGTAGGGGGACAATAATATCGCCAGGTAGCGAGACAAGAACTGAGTGCGCCTGGTTTAGTCATGAGGACCCTGAGGGGGTTGACACTTGATATGACGTAGATGGTTTGTCCTGTGACGTAGTGTCGCGTCTTCTGAATAGCAAAAACCAGAGCGAGGCACTCTTTCTCTACGGTAGTGTATCGATGCTCTGGCCCCATCATCATTCGACTGAGGTAATATATAGCTTGCTCATGGCCTACATCATTATTTTTTGCTAGCAGAGCACCGAAAGAATGTTCCATCGCTCGTACATAGAGCAAGAATGGTCTTCCGGCAATCGGGGCTACCAGAACTGAGGGTTCGTCAGATATTCTTTGATGCTGTCGAAGGCATGCTGGCATTCTTCATCCATACGAATAAAATGCCCTTTTCATGAGGTGGGTGAATGGCTAACATCGTCCGGAGAGGTTGAAGATAAACCTACTGATATAAGCTAGCCTTCCTTGAAGGCTTCGGAGTTCACGGAGATTTCTCGGGGGCCCATCTCCATGATCGCCTTCGTCTTCTCAGGGTCTACGTGGATACCCTGGGAGGTAATGATGAAACCTAAGAACTTTCCGCTGGATACGCCCAAGAAGGATTTTGTAGGATTCATTTTTAAATTGTACGCTCGCATCAGGTCGAACACTGTCCTCAGATCATGCAGATGATCTTCCTTAGAGCGCTTTTGACGGCATGTCGTCGACGTAGCATTCCACTGTCTTGCGCAGGTGGTCTCTAAAGATGATGCTCATAGCTCTTTGATAGGTGGCGCCAGCATTCTTTAAACCGAAAGGCATGACTGTGTAGCAGTATGTGCCAATTGGTGTTCGAAATAATGTATGTTTTCGTCATCAGAGAACATCTTGATTTGGTTGTACCTCGAGAAACCATCTATGAATGACAAACGCTCGTAGCCGCAGGTGTTGTCGATCATGATGTCTTGATAGGGAGAGGGAACTCATCCTTAGGACACGCCTCATTCAGATTGTGAAAGTCGATACAGATTCGAATCTTTCCACTCTTTTTGAGGACTGGAACTATGTTGGAGACCCAGTCAAGATGCTGTTCCTCACGGATGAAGCCGCTGGCTATCAGTTTGTTTATCTCGGCTTCAATAGCATTCATGACGTCAGGACGGAACCGACGTTGCTGTTGCTTGACTGGTTTTGCGTCTGGACGAATATTGAGTTTGTGAAGTACAATCTCGGGGTTCAGTCCCGGCATATCTTCGTAGCTCTAGGCGAATACGTCGATATATTCTCTGACGAGTTGTAGTAGTGATTCTCGCTCTTCGTCGGTCAGATTCTTACTGACGAAGATGGGCTTTGGAGAGGATTCATCACCGAGATCGACTTACAACCTCATCCTCGGTGGGGGGCTCTCTTTGTTTGAATCGCTTCTCCCACTGTGCATCTAGCTGTTGTGTCCATGGCTCTAGCTCAAGAAGTTCGAGAATGTCTTCATCTTCTTCGTAGGCATCGGCAAGTGCCATATTGACGAACCAGACTTGCCTGAGCATGTCCCCGATACTGATATCTGAGTCGCAAGTGGGTGATCCGTTGAGTGTGAGTGCCAGTCGCATTCTTCATCTGAGCTTTCAGGGGTCGTTGCAGGTGTAACATAACCTAGCCCGCATCTAGTTTTGTTGTAGTAGTCTCGTGGTTTCCCAGCCGGGACCGGCGATTGTAAGGGTAATCGTCGTCCAGTGCCGTAGTTCAAGCCTGGTATAGTTTCCAGATCATACCCTTGTTTTTGCATAAGGTAGATTGGGGACTATACAGATAAAGGGGCAATCTTCCGGTGTCGGGTTCGAGCTCAACTTCTTCTATCTTGAAGGGCTGTGGATCATTCTTTCGGCCGAAGATGATTGGTTGATCCCTTCTCTCGATTATGCGATAGGCGTCTTCCACTGGAGTAAGTTGGTATGCGGTGTAGATTTGTCACTTGTTTGTGCAGGTGAGCGCCTATACCGTGTTCCATAGCATACATTGTATAAAGCTTATTAAGCTCGAGGTAATTCAATGATAGCCCTTTATTGATGAAATAAGGTATCTTTTCCAGTAGGATTACATCATCTGCAGATGGAACATCAGTATAAGCAGCCATATACTTGGCCAGCTCTGACTCTTCTTCAGCCACCCCCTGTATAAATGCAGACTGAGAGGATAACTTGGGCAACTTGATTATCAGGGGATCCATAGGTGGAGCAGAACGTGGAGTTGTTGGCCTACTAGCTACCCCCAGTTTGGTGCTCGGTGCTGGACAGGGAGTTGTTGGCTGGCTAGCAGTCCCTGGCTTAGTGCTCGATTGCCATTCATTCTGGAAAGACGAATTGTCATCGGTTTGACAGAGGGATTGAGCTCCTCTGCTTGTGGCCGGCTAACTTTAGACAGCCTAATTTTCAGTGGCTCTGTCATGGGTCTTGGCGCTTGGCCAGAGCTTGGCAGTCGGATTGTTCTGTTTCTCATGTGCAGAGAGGCTAATTGCGTCCTTACGCAGAGTGGCTGTAAGGGACGCAGTTATGCCAGGCTTACGGGCTTGGAGGAGGATCATCAGAGGTTCTTCTGATCCAGATGCTGCTTTAGTTTGAGCTTGAGTATCTCCTTCGGCGAGATGCTTCCTCGACTTCTCATACAAGCACAAGTCTGAGTAGTAGGACTCGGCCCCTTTGAAGGGATCGATGTCGGCAAATTTTGTTCTCACGAAGCCGTACTTGTCGACGTACTTGAAGCACTGGTGCAGTGTGGAGGGCACGATCATGTAATCGTGTATCCAAGGACGCCCTAGGAGAATATTGTAGAAAGTGTTTGCATCTATGACATAACAGGTTACTTCTGACTGAAGGTCGCCGATTTGGCACTTTAGGCGAATCTTCCCGATCGGGTAGCTCCTGCATGTATTAAAACCACTGATGGGGTGCTTGTTGGCGTCAGGCGATGCATTGGGATGCAGGTGTTGTAGTAGGCTTTCGGGATGATGCTTATGGAAGAACCGGGATCAATATACATCCGATCTGCCTTGATATCGCCAATGTACCCAGTATAGTACAAGGGCGATCGTGCAGGTTGGTCTTGATGAGCATATCTTGCGGAGTGAAGACAATGTTCGACATTGACCCTGTGCAAGCGCTGTCTTGGTGATCTACAGGCGAGCTTTCCCTGGTGAGGTTGGACTGAGCTAGATATGCGTCGGCATTATGAAGTGCCTCGCTTAGTGCGACGCGGACATCCTTGGAGAGTCTCAGGAGTTCGTATAGCGATAGTTTGGCCTGTGTGTTGGCCAATTGTGCCAAGATGTCAAAGTTGTATGGCCTCTCTAGCCTATGAGGCATCTCTTTTTGGAGTGGTTTGTCAAAGCGAGTCTCCTTCGACCTAGGCTTGTCGGTTGTCGAAGGCTGCGGAGGTCCTTGAATATCAGCAGCTGTCGGCTGCTGATCTTCAGCCGAGTTACCCGGTGGAGGTTGGGTTTGTGTGCCGAAGCGGGTAACAACAGCAGTAGCTTCTTCGACCTCTATCGAGATCGTGCGACATGATTTGACTTTTCCATTCTTCTTCTTGCTGGTGGAGGAGAGGTAGACTAAGTCACCTCAGGTACCAAGTCCGGATGGACCCACATGATCTCCCTTCGTGAGGTGGTAAGGGGCACTAGACCAGCAGCTTGGTCTCGGGGAGGTGGAAGGTTGGTGACCTCCATCCTTGCTCGGGGGACAGGTACTACTCCGTCTTGAGTCTTTGTCGCAAGGAAGTTGCTGAATTGTAGTGACTCCATGTTGGCTGCTGCGGTCACTTCTTCGAAATCAATGGCCAGGGCCTTAGAATCGAGGAGATGCTGGATGTATCACTTCAGTTGGTAGCAATCATGTGTGGCATGGTGGATATAGCGATGATAGTGGCAGTATTTGGGGCTCTCCATATCTGCAGGGCGAGGCTCTCGCCTGGAAAGAGGGAGCTGAATTCGTCCTCCCTTGGATGAGCATGTCTAAGATGGGTTTAACATGGCCATCCTCGAAGGAGTAGGTCATCTGAGGCCACTGCTTTTCTGTCGGCATTGATTCAGGTTTTGGGGCTGTGTCGGTCACCATAGCCTGCTTGCCCTTGTTGTCTCGGTTGCTGGAGGAATTACCACCGTTGTTGTTGTTGACGTTAGGGCGTTTGCCCTTGTCTTCCCCTTCCGAGATGTGCAATCCCAGTTGGCGGGCTTTCTTCACCTTGTCTTCTGCGCTATGATGAACGTCTTCCAACCTTGAGTTGACTTTCGTCCATCCAGAGGCTGATTGTAGGAAGCAGTCTCTTTTGGCAAATTTTAATCAAGGAGGAATCAGGGTTGCCAGAAGGCAGCTTCATCGCGGTTTGGCGAAACCGCTCGATATAATTTCTTGTTAGCTCCTTTTCTCCCTGAACAACGTCCATGAGAGTGGACATTGTCACGTCTTATCCTACTTTATAGAACCTCTCTAGGAACATGCGTTTGAAGCCGATGAAGGAGTAGATGTAATTGTCCGGCAAGTTACGGTACCAGTCGAAGGCGACCCCTTCCAAGGCTCCGATGAACAACCGCGTAAGGATGGCATCGTCATGAGACAGATGGTCGGTTGTGACTTCGAAGTAGGTAATGTACCTGCTTGCAGATGTCTTCCCATCATATGGATTGATGTGAAATGGTTTATATATGGTGGCAAGGGAACATCTATCCACGCAGCGGGGTACGGTTGTCGTATCCTGAGGTCTTAGCAGTTTTTTCGGGTATGGAATATGGCCCGGAGCTCCTGGACCTCTTTTTTTTGCCTCTCTGGCCTCGTCTACAGCGGTAGGAGCCGATATTTCAGGAGGACTATCGTCCGGGTTCGGTGCAGCTGAGTTCGAGTCCGCATTGACCACGGGACCCAAGCTTGTTTGGCCAGGCGTTCTTCCTTGCAGAGTTGGAAGGGCCACTTTGATCTCATCCACGGACTTGACCAAGGCATGCAGCATAGCCTCCAGAGTGTCGATGCGTTGGCGATCACTGGAACCTTCTTGGTTGCTGTCTGTCATGAACACCGTCCTCACATGAGGAGAGATGGAAGGAACGGTAGAGGATGTGCCCTCTGAGTCGTACCCTTATACAGAGAAGTCGTCCGGGTATGTGGGAATGCTCTCCTCTGGTTCTGACTCAGAAAGAGTGGTACCTCCAGCTTTAGAGCTTGCCTCGTCTTGGGAATTATGGACGTCCTCGGGACGTCGAGATCTGCTGTATCTGTCGGATGAACCATTTCCCCCGGACTATCTTCTTGAAACATCGGGTTATTGTGGATATTTGGAGGAATGCTACGCTCGGCTCCATTGTCTCCTATAGATGTGGACGAATCTCCTAGTGGGACAGATTTCGTCTTTGAGCGGGTATCTTGGTAAACTCCTCCTGCAACGGTGGTAGACAGCTGTTTAGAAGAAATTTTCTTGGTTACGCCGGTTGAAATTTTTGGGCTGGAGACATTTATTTTCTTCCCTCTTCCGCTGCCAGGAATCTTCAGAGCAGAATTGCAAGAGGCGACGAGAAGCACCTCATCTTCTGAGCTTGGGTGTTACAGCCTTTGGAAGACGGACCGCCGATCTTTTTGTGTTGCTGCGTTGTTGCAGTAGCAGTTGACTATGACTTGGGTGCATTGATGTCCTTGACAGGACTCTTTGCATGTCAAATCTTCGTCTCTTTCCTTGCGCTTGTGAAGAATTACATTGCGCGGGTTACCTGCTTTGTGGGCTGATGAGTGCGTTGGCCTCCTGCCTGCTCCCTGATGTGGGGGTAGCGTGAGTACTCGTCCCTGATCCTTTTTAGGAGATTCTTGATAACTATCCCGTTCGTTGGCCGCCGGGGGCTGGATACGGGTACTTCTGTACAACTTCCCATCAGGGGCCCGAGTAATAGTCATCGGGATGCCCTGGTAGTCAGAAGTCGGGACAGTCGACTGAGCTCGTCGAGCCCGCACTGTCCGAGACTTCTTTCTCCTAGCACTTGAGAGTGCGTAGTAGGAAGAGTCCATGCTGGTCACAACAGAGTCTAGCATATGCTCCAGAGAGCCTTCATGGTCAGGACCGTATGAGAGGCGGTCAAAGACTGACCACGAGCCGCATGGGATAGATGGTATGCGGCTGGGATCAGTTGCCGTACAGGCTGTCTGTATGCGGCTGGTATGTGTGGCCGTATGACCTTTCTGTATGCGGCTAGATGTCGTGGCCGTACATGCTGTCGGCATGCGGCTATCCTTTCTGTATGCGGCTAGATGTCATGGTCGTACAGGCTGTCTGCATGCGGCTGGAAATTCTGGCCGCATAGATTTTCTGCATGCGGCTGACTTGTGTGGCCGCATGAGTTTTCTCCATGCGGTTGACAGTTGCGGCCGTATGAGCCTCCATACGGCTGGCGCCCTTATGCGGCTTGGATCGCACAGAGTTCCTTTTTGCCCCTGCAAGTCCGGCATCATAGTGTTTTCTTCTGCCGAACTTGGGGACAGCAGAGTCCTCTGTGGTCTGAAGTGGGGCCGCAAGCGAGACTTCTCCGCTGTCTCGGGCAACAGAGAGTACTTCTTCGAGAGCTTGGGGAGGAGCAAAATTTTTGGGTCTCCACTCCCTGCGGGCCTTCTTTGTGCGGGCTCCCCGCTGGATTGGGCCAATGCTCCCGTCGGAGAGCATTTCTTTAAACGCCTGTTGGTCGAACCGGGCGACCAGCATTTGTTGAGTTGAGCCAAGTTTGGTTGCGTCTGATTGCGTCACCAACTCCTCAGCCGTAGAAAAGTTAGTCCCCAGCAGAGTCGCCATGGTATTTTCCATTGATTGTAAAAGTACAGAACAATTATATAAGAGGATTGAACTTTGACTCACAATACAAACTCACTCGTACAAAGAAAGCCTAGGGACGAAAACCTAGGTACAGCAATCTAAGTACGATTGTTTATTTTTGATTCTGGAGGGTGACGGTAGAGGCTCGGAAAAACGACGGCCGCTCTGTCTTACTCCTTGGACGATCAGACATAGCCTTGGCTCCGGTGAAGAACTGCTCTCAAGATGGGAAGACTCTTCTGTGCGCACCTTTGTCTCTCTGTGTGTCCAACCGGGTGGATAGGATCTCTTTTGTAAGGGAATGGCACCTTGCTATATTTTTTTTGTTTCTCTGGATCCGATCTCCTCTTTTTTTATAAGGGAATGGCACCTTGCAATTTATAGGAGTGGGGTGTCATCATTAGGGTTTGCAATGATCACCCTAAAAAAATTGTCAACTGGGGATTTAATTACCATTTTCCTTGATCCTATCTTGTGGGCAATTAATCTGGACCACTAATCTTGATTGCAACGAATCTAGACAATTAATGTTGACTATGTAGAATCCGTATGGGCAATCAATGTTGATTGTCATGAATCTTGGGAAGCTCGGATCTCCTGCTACGTGTTTAATCCATATGATTGCCATAAATCTGTTTTGATTCGAGTAATTATGATAATTGCACTAAATCTGGTTGTTGGGATTTGTTGATAACTCTTGATTGATTTAGTGCCACGTGGGAAACTGATCTTCTGCCACGTGTCATAACCGCGAGCTACAGCCGCATGAGGGTAGCTTCTTAGATTTTGAACTGCATGAAGGTGGCAGCCGCATAGGTGTGGCCTCCGAGATCTGAGCCGCATGGGGGTGGTTTTCAATTGAGCCGCATAGGACTAGCCACGTGCCAAGGCTGCATGGACGTGGCCTCTCAATATTTGAGCCGTATGGAGATGATTCCTATGATTCGAGCCGCATGAGAACAGCGCCGTATAGGGTGACTTCTCATAATTTGAGCCGCATGACGAGGGTCTTCACGCTACGAGCTGCATGTGAGCATCAGCCGCATGGGGTGGTGGCAGCCGCGTAGGGAGCTTTGTATTTGGTGGATCGTGCTAGCTGTAGAGGAGATTTTTTCGTTTCCCGAGGAATACGCCGTTATGTCGAAGTTCATCATTTTTGCTTTAATGTCAGAGTTATTACTTTATGTCAGAGCATTTAATGGGAGCAGTCACTTTATGGCCAGCTGTAAAGGCAAGCTGCATAGGGTCACATGATTTTTACCTGAGCCGCATGAGGCTTATTGAAGAGTTTCTGAGCCGCATGAGGCTCTGATAGATTCCTAAGCCGCATTAGGCTCCTTCTGTTTTGAGCTGCATGGGCTTCTTCTGTTTTGAGCCGTATGGGCTTCTTCTGTTTTGAACCGCATGGGCTTTTCTAGTTCTTTTCTATGCTTCTATACTCCCTCCTCTTGTTCAAGCTTTTCTTGCCCTAGCTGCCGTATGCTTCTCCCTCGATCATCAATGGCTCCCAAGACTTCTAAGGCCTCCTCTAGCGCTGCGGCGAAGGGTAAGGGAGCGGCTTCTTTATCGATTGCGGTGCCCCCAGTTCACCCTGATGTTCACCCCGCCATTGCTGGTAAGATTGTTGGCAGAAAGCTACATAGACTCAAACTCTAACCATAACGGCTACGTCGCATATTTATGCGCGAGCCCGTCTTCGTGGAACTGTTCAAGTTTATTGTGATGACACTGTGCAGTATGTGTCGCATGAGACCCCATCAAATTGGTGCCGCATAAGCTTTCTCTTGAACTGTGCCGCATGAGACCCTACCAAATCAGAGCCGCATAAGTTCTATTAAACTGGACCACATAAGCACTCGCTAAACAGAGCCGTATGAGCTCACTTGAACTAGGCCGCATAAGCACCCGTTGAATCAGAGCCGCATAAGACCCCACCAAACCAGAACCGCATAAGCCCTGTTAAACTGGACCGCATAAGCACCCGCTAGTCAGAGCCGCATGAGCTCACTTGAACTGGGCCGCATAAGCAACCGCTGAATCAGAGCCGCATAAGACCCCACCAAACCAGAACCGCATAGGCCCTGTTAAATTGGATCGCGTAAGCACCGGCTAGACAGAGCCGCATGAGCTCACTTGAACTGGGCCGCATAAGCACCCGCTGAATCAGAGCCGCATTGAGCCGCATGAGGCCGCGATAAATCAGAGCCGCATAAGCGCTTCAAAAATCGTGCCGTATGAACACACGCTAAACCGAACCGCATACGCTCACTTGAACTGGGCCGCATGAGGCCTCGCCAAAATAGAGCCGCATAAGCCCAGAAACACTAAATGGTTTTACCTGGCCATCTTCTAACTTGTTTCCTTTGTCTTTTTTCAGTGAATCTGCCAGTCAATCCTGCAGGAGAGCCCTTGGTGGGTTCAGCCCAATCTATGGTGGGTGTTCGGTTTGACCACATAGTCCAGTATGTGGTGAACCAGCTTCCTAAAGACGAGCCTGTGGAGAGGCTGAATGCTATCAAGAACCAGTCCTTTTACTTTCTCTGTGCCATGATAAACTCGGGGCGATTGGGAGAAGAATTCCTGAAGCCTGAGTTCCTCTTCGGGGATGCCTTGACTGTGAAGAACCCCCAAGTTCTGGATATATCCGAGGGCTGGAGCTTCACTTCTGATGGAATGGCGATCCATATTCCTCAGATGGAGCATCATTTTTTGCTGTCGTGGTTTAACATGCTGCCGATAGATAGAAAGATGGTGGACTCCTTAACTCCGAGCCAGTCAGGGATGTTTGTGGGTAACATCCATTATAACAGAAATTTAGGGTCAGTGTATGCGGGCAAGATATCGGTCAGTTGCTACATGATGGGTTTGGTCCCGGGTACCTTCTCAAATGTGCAGGGTCCCAATTTCAAGTTCTCTCAAGCCGACACTTTTTTGAACCAACTTGCTAGGAAGGGGTCCTATCCCGTTGGCCGGCTGGCGCTGTTGAACTGGATAAACCCCATCCCTTCGTGGGCCAATTTGACCACGTGGATTCTGCGAAAGTATGAGACTCTCCTTCGTGAGAGCGGCCTTTATCACACCATTCGGGGCACCTGTCATGGTCTACCCATGAATAAGATGCTGTTCATGGCTCTCTTGGAGATGTACAACCGGCGGACGGGAACCTTCTTCACGCCAGGAGGGGAGACGGGACTCGCTCTCCATGAGATGCATGCAGTTTCCAAGCTGTCCTGGAAGGAAAAAGGTTTTGAAGTGTATATCCCGACGAACGAAGAGTTCGAGGATTTGGATCAGCGGTTCCCGGGCTTTGTCACCGTATACTAGGAACTACTATGTCATCATAGTACCTGCCACCAGATGTCCATCAAGAAGGACGGTAGCTCGGAAGGGAACCTTCCTCACACCCGGACATGGCTCACACACCTTTTTACGCTAGGTGCCTCCGGCCGGGTTTTTTCTCGAAATCCTCAAACCCAGAAGGAAGTTCAGGACCTGGTGTTAATTGCCAAGAGGTCACGGGCCACAGGCGACAGGTTCGGGAGTAAAACTGACTCCTTCAGTTATTTTTATCAGGGTACTCAGCAGCTGTCAGAGAAGGCACTCCTGGCAGGGTTCCTGATGGTGTGGCTGCGAAATTGCGTGGTCTCGGAAGGGGCTGGTTCTATTGAGAGGATCAGCCGTAACTTTATTCTTCCTGCCGTGAAGCTGGTCTTTGGGGCCAGACTAGCTCTTCTTCCGGTCATGGTGTGCAGCATACACCGTGGCCTCCTCGCCTTCTCGTCCAAAGTCATCGCCCGTGACACGGCGAAGGACTTTGAATGCGTTGAACTACCATATCACTATCTGATGGGGTGGTTGTTGATGCACTACCGATCTTTGATGAGGCCTGGCACAGAATACGGTGTTACGGCTGATGATGCCTTTATCTTCCAATATCACCATCAGCCCTGGGAGTGCAGCACTATGCAAGCCTGTCGGAGGGCTTTGGCAAATGTGGACGCATACAACTTTTTTGTGTCTGTTCCTCATTTTACTGATGAAGAAGTGAGGGGCGTACATATTGATGGTACCGGGCCTCCTCACCTCTTGCCTGAGAAGATGCTCCTTTGGTTGCGTAAAATCCGTCCTGCGCACCTAGTATACCGCAACCGCAACACCGTCTACTTGGAGCCTTACTTGGCCAGTAGGTTCTTCCGGCAGTTCGGTTATAGTTAGCTGCTCTTGGACAGTCCCAGCCTTTGCCTGGGTTTTGAAGGTAGCGTGCTTGACGGCATCAGGGCCTGACATTATTATGACACGGTTCACACCCGTACGAGTTTCTCAGTTCCTGATGCTGAGGCGCCAGAAAAGATTTTGTATTTGGCGGCTCTATATCATGTTGCGACGAGCAAGCCTCCTGTTGGCTTTGACCCAAGTACTAGATTTATTGTTGGTACAGGCTTGGCGGAGAAGCCCCCGGAGTCTAAGACGAGGAAGAAGCGGGAGAACACAGTTGCTTTGTCGGACTCAGAGTCTGCCGACACAGATGAAAAGGATGACGAGCATGACCCTGATAACTCTTTAGCTCGCAGGCTGCTCATCAAGGAGAGAGGCGCGGATGACGTCGTTTCAGAGGTGAATTGAATTACACCCATCTTCTTCTTTAGCTCTTCTTTTGAACTATGACCTAATCATTTTCTTTTTTGCAGGTGTCAGAAGAATCGGACCCTCGAGAACCGACCCCTGACTCTGAAGTCGACCCGGCCTTGACCACTTTGATTAGTGACATGTGTGCCGAGATTATTTCTGCCGGGGTTCTTCCGGTGACGGCTGAGGCTTCTCTCGTTACTGAGGTCTCAACCCAGGGTGACGTGAAATCTGCTGACCCCGTCCCCTAGGCTGCTAAACTTCAACCGGGTGACACTGATCCAGTTGTATCTCCTTCCGGGGCGGCTGGGGCAGATGAACCAGTTGCCTTCGGGTCGGATGTGGATGGTGAAGAGGCTACGGTGGCTGAGAGCAAACCTCAGTCCCAGCAACTCTCCCCTAGTAAGCTAAGTTAAATCTTGACCAGCGAGGAGATTCATTCGCTCTATCATCATATCCTTCGGGTTAAGTTGATTGATAGTTGCTTCGGACATACAGGTCCTGCTCCTTTACTGCCAACAACGAACACTATCCGGGGAGAGCTGGCCAGAGAGAATTTGGTGGAAGAGAGTATGCCTCCTCCAACTTATATTGAGGGGCCTTCCGCTGAACCGAGTTCGGGAGAGCAGACGGCGAAACGGTCGGGGCGGGGAGAAATGGTCCCCGCCCTCTCCTCTGTTTATGTGGCTCCGGGGGTCGACCTTTCTGTCATGCCGAGTCTCCAGACCCTTCGGGCTGCGGAGGAGGAATTGGCCGCTATTCAGGCATCCTTTCGCTCGGAACTTGTTTCCCTTGTGGCGGGGGCAGCAAGTTCTGGTGCATCTTCTTCGTCCCTACCAGCTGCCCTTCCTTTGACGTCATCTTCTACGGAAGTTCTGGATGAAGCGTCAAAGGATGTGGTTGATAGTTTTTACCGCCATCTGAGGCGAGGAATTGCGACTGCGGTGGAGAGGGGGACTTCTTTTACCTTGGCCCGTCAATGCGCCCGGGGCCAGATTAAAATCCTTAGAACCCTCCCAGGCGGGGCAGGGATAGTTGAGCTCCTGGAGCCCAGGTTGCTGGAGGCCGATCTGCTTGTGGCCCAGTTTCAAGTGCTGCGACAAGTTGATCTGTCTGCAGCAATAGATCAAGAGCGCGCCTTCCTTATAACTGTAATGGAGAAGGTAAGGGTTGCTCGGGATACGGCCAAGCCGATTATAATGGGGGACCTCCACCGCCTGTCTCTGTAGTATGATCAGTTGAGCCGCAGGGGAGAGGACTACATAGCTCGGGAAGCGGCCGCCTCCCGTGGGGTAATTGATATGAGAGAGTAGATCCTCAAACTTCAGAGAAAACTGACTTTCTTGGAATCTGAGCTCGAGGCCGCCTGTGCGGATAAGGAGCTGGTTGTTCAGGAGGCCGACAAGGTCACTCGAGCTTCAACTGGCTTGGAGCATGCTCTGGAGAAGCTTGAAGAGGGCTGGCAGGCTCATTCGCATCTGGAGGACACAGAGCGACTGACTCAAGAGGCCGATCGTCGGGCCAAGCAACGGTTTGAGCGGTCGACTGCCTTACTGAGGGACCGTTTCAGAGAACTATGTATCGTCGAACCATAATCGGCCTTTTTTTATTTATATTCTTTCCTTTTTGAGAGGGACGTAGTCCCAGAACATGTAGTATCTTTGACTTTCAAATAAAAAAGTATGTTTTATTTTACCCTTCATTTGTATTGCTTGTTGCGTTTGTGGTGTTATGGTATTTGCCCCATTGGAGGACTACTTGTGGACCTATTACCCTTGGCATACCTTGGTTTTAGGTACGGATAACAAGTTTGATAGGGATACTTAGAACAGTTCCACAGTAAGGTGGCCATGGAAGTTCTTGGTATCGGGAGAAGGAATGCCATGGAGCAGCTGGACTCCCGGGGCATGATGAGAAATGAGGCGCATGTACTAGAAAACTTAGTACAACATTTATGGTCAGCAGAGGACATTTGTGGTCAACATAGGACATTTGTGGGTCTATTATCCTTGGCGTACTCCGGTCTTGGGTACGGATAATAAGTCGAGAAAAAACCAACATACTTACTCAGAGGTAATGAGGACGTGGTAAATATGAGGGTTTCTTCAATGGAGTCTTCCTACTCAGAGGTAATGAGGACGTGGTAGGAGTGGACATCCTGAAGGGTACATAGAACAACTCAGAGGTAATATGGACGTGGAAGTTCTACGTGAGGGGTGGTTTGTTTTTGATGGAGGTAAAACAACTCAGAGGTGACATCGACGTGGTTGTTTCGGTAAATTTGTGGATCTGTTACCCTGTTTATGCACTGAAAGTGCGGGCATTAGATCATGAGGAAGATGCGATATAGATTCATTTGGGATGACCACAGTGTAAGTTCAACAGTACCTAAGGGCACATACTTAACAGTCCGGCAGATTTGGAGGATGTCGTTTAGACATAATACTTCTTCAGGAACTTGCCGTTGACGGGCAACATGAGCAAGTCTCCGTTTTGTTTTGCGAGACGGTAAGCACCATTGAAGAATACAACCTCGATGACAAATGGGCCTTCCCACTTTGGTTGGAATTTGCCGGCAGTTTTGTGAGTCATAACTATCGGCCTTCGAATTGCCAGAACGAGATTGCCCACTTGGAATGTTCTGAGTTTAACCATTTTGTTGAAAGCTCTCGAGATGCGTGCTTAATACAACTCGATTCGTTGTTGAGCTAGCAAGCGCTTCTCATCTAAAGCCTCCAACTCTTGAAGCCGGCGACGGTAATTATCATCCGTCGTCAATCGATAGGTGAGGGCGACGCGGAGCGAGGGGATTTGGGTCTCTAGAGGGAGAACTGCCTCGCTCCCATACACCAGAGAGAATGGTGTGTTCCCAGTGGCCGTCCGGACTGTAGTACGGTACGCCCATAAGCATTCGCCAAGCTTTTTATTCCAGTCGCGTTTGTTGGAAGACACAAATTTCTTGAACATCTTGATTATAGTTTTGTTGAATGCTTCTGCCAAACCATTCGTCGATGGATTATACGGTGTTGAAGCAACATTTTGGATCCGATGTTTGTCGTAAAATCGATAGAAGGCGTGGCTTGCGAACTGCAAACCGTTGTCGTAGATAATCCTTCGAGGCAGTCCGAAGCGATAGATGATGTGATACTTATGGAAGCTGATCACGTTTGATGTCTTCACTTCTGCAAGCGGAACAGCTTCCGCCCATTTGGAGAAGTAATCTGTGATTGCGAGTATGAAACGGTGTCCTCTGGACGAAGGTGGAGTGATCGGACCGATGATGTCTATTCTCCATGCTTCGAATGGCCAGGATGCCACCGTTGATGTAAGAACTCGGATGGTTGATGGATAAAATCTGTGTGGACTTGACAGGCTTTGCACTTCCTTGCATAGTCTATCGTATCTGCAACCATCCTGGGCCAGTAATAGCCCATTCGGCGAAGGAGGTCTTACAATTTCGGGCCAGGCTGATGGGACCCGCAGATGCTATCGTGAGCTTCGCGTACAGCTTCTTTGGCTTCTGTATTTGACAGACACCGAAGCAGTAATCTATCGTATGATCGCCGATACAGCATTTTCGTCTCCATATCATAGAAGAATCTGAGGGAATGCCTTCTGATGGAAGTGGCTTCTTTTGGATTCTCTGGCAAGATGCCGTAGACTACGAAGTCAATAAATAGTTGTCTCCAGTCTAGTGCTTCGTCGACTGTCAGAGCAAAGTAACTCTCAACATATTGAACATTGTTCTTGGGATAGACCAATTCACGGCTTATTACGTCAACCAAATCGTGAGCATGGTTCGGAACCGCTAAGAAAGCGGCAAGGCCTGCTAGGGCATCGGCTTCAATGTTCTGGAGCCTGGGAACGTGTTCTATGAAGAACCCTTCCAGGGACGAGATGATGTCAATAGCTATTTGGTGATAGGGGATCATGTCCTCATGACGAACTTCGTATGAACCCCGAATATGATTGACGATTAACTGTGAATCGTCGTATGCTTCAAGATACTCTACCCCCAGCTCCTTTGCAAGTCGGAGGCCAATGACTAAAGCATTGTACTCGGCCACGTTGTTTGAACAGGGCTCCGTGAGGGAGTAAGCCCGATTGATCACCAGTCCGGAAGAAGAAATCAACACCACTCCGACTCCAGCGATGATGTTACCCTTGGGCCCAGTTCTGGAAGCGCCATCGAAGAACATTTGCCATACGTCATTATGAAAGGCCACATTTGAATTGGCAACCTCATCTGGAATCTCTTCGTCTATTCTGGTTGACTCCGAACCTGGATGAGATGCTAAAAAGTTTGCCAGAGCTTGACCTTTAACAGCCTTCTGCGGGACGAAGATCATGTGGTAGGGAGACAATAATATCGCCCAGGTAGCGAGGCGAGAGCTGAGTGCACCTGGCTTGGTCATGAGGACCCTGAGGGGGTTAACTCTTGATACAACATAGATGGTTTGTCCCGTGATGTAATGTCGCATCTTCTGAATGGCGAACACCAGAGCAAGGCTCTCCTTCTCTACGGTAGTGTATCGATGCTCAGGCCCCATCATCATTCGGCTGAGGTAATATATAGCTTGCACATGGCCTACATCATTGTTTTGTGCTAGTAGAGCACCGAAAGAATGCTCCATAGCTCGCACATAGAGCAAGAATAGCTTTCCAGCAACTGGGGCCACCAGGACTGGAGGGTTCGACAGGTATTCTTTGATGTTGTCGAAGGCGCGCTGGCACTCTTCATCCCATACGAAGGAGATGCCTTTCTTCATGAGGTACGTGAAGGGTTGACATCGTCCGGAGAGGTTAGAGATAAACCTCCTGATATAAGCTAGCCTCTCTTGAAGGCCTCGGAGTTCACAGATATTTCTTGGAGGATCCATCTCCATAATTGCCTTCGTCTTCTCAGGGTCGACATGGATACCCTGGGAGGTAACGATAAAACCTAAGAACTTCCCGCTGGATACGCCCAAGAAGGACTTCGTGGGATTCATCTTCAAATTGTGCGCCCGCATCAGGTCGAATACTGTCTTCAGATCATGCAGATGATCTTCTTTAGAGCGGCTCTTGACGGCAATGTCGTCGACATAACACTCCACTGTCTTGCGTAAATGATCTCTGAAGATGACGTTCATGGCTCGTTGATAGGTGGCGCCAGCATTCTTTAAACCAAATGGCATGACTGTGTAGCAGTATGTGCCAATCGGTGTTTGGAATGATGTATGCTTTTCATCGTCAGGGAACATTTTAATTTGATCGTACCCTGAGAAGCCATCCATGAATGACATGCGCTCGAAGCCGCTGGTGTTGTCAATTATTATATCTGTAATAGGGAGGGGAAACTCATCCTTAGGACACGCTTCGTTCAAATTCTGGAAGTCAATACAGATTCGAATCTTTCCATTCTTATTGAGGACTGGTACTATGTTGGCTACCCAGTCTGGATGTTGTTCCTCGCGAATGAAGCCGCTGGCTATCAGTTTGTTGACCTCGGCCTCGATAGGGTTCATGATGTCTGGGCGAAACCGTCGTTGCTGCTGCTTGACCGGCTTTGTGTCCGGACAAATGTTGAGTTTGTGAAGTACAACCTCGGGGTTTAGCCCTGGCATGTCTTCATAGCTCCAGGAAAACACGTCGATATATTCTTTGACGAGTTGCAGTAGCGATTCTCGCTCTTCATCTGTCAGACTTTTGCTAACGAAAATTGGTTTTGGAGAGGACTCATCGCCGAGGTCAACTTGCACGACCTCATCTTCGGTGGAGGCTCTCTTTGTTCGAACCACTTCTTCCATTGTGCATCTAGCTGTTGGGCCCACGGCTCTAACTCAAGAAGTTCAGAAATGTCTACATCTTCTTTATAGGCATCGGTGAATGCCATATTGACAAACAAGACTTGCCTGAATACGTCCCTGATGCTGACATCCGAATCAGAAGTTGGTGATCCGATTGAGTGTGAATGCTAGTCGCATTCCTTATCTGAGCTTTCAGGGGTCGTTGTAGGTGTAACATAACCTAGCCCACATCTGGTCTTGTTGTAGTAATCCCGTGGTTTCCCGGCCGGGACTGGTAACTGTAAGGGTATCCGTCGATCAGTGCCTTAATTTAAGCCTGGCGTAGTCTTCAGGTTATACCCCTATTTTTGCATGAGGTACTTGGATCGAGAGCTATACAGATAAAGGGGCAGTCTTCCGGCGTCGGGTTCGAGATCGACTTCTTCTATCCTGAAGGGTTGTGGATCATTCTTCCGACCGAAGATGATTGGATGGTCCTCTCCTTCGATTATGAAGTAGGCGTCTTCCCCGGGAGTAAGTTGGTTCACGGTGTAAACATTTGTCACATGTGTGTGTAAGTGGGTACCTATACCATGTTCCATGGCATACATTGTACAAAGCTTATTAAGCTTGAGGTAGTTCAAAGATAGCCCTTTATTGACGAAGTAAGGTATCTTTTCCAGTGGAATTACATCATCTACGAATGGAACATCAGTGTGAGCAGCCACATACTTGGCCAGCTCTGACTCTTCTTCAGCCACCCCCTACGTCAATGAAGACTGGAAGGATGACTTGGGCAGCTTAATCATCAGGGGCTCCATTGGAGGAGCAGAACGTGGAGTCGTTGGCGTACTAGCGACCTCCAGTTTGGTGTTCGGTGCTGGAAGGGGAGTGGTTGGTTGGCTAGCAGTCCCCGGCTTAGCGTTCGGCTGCCGATTTATTCTGGGAAGACGAATCGTCATCGGCTTGACAGAGGGATTGAGCTCATATGTTTGTTGCTGGCTAGCTCTAGGCAGCCTGATTGTTAGTGGCTCTGTCGTGGGTCTTGGCGCTTGGCCAGACCTTGGCAGTCGGATTATCATCTGCCTTTCCTGTGCGGAGAGGCTGATTGCATCCTTACGCAGAGTGGCTGTAAGGGGTACAGTTCTGCCAGGTTTGCAGGCTTGGAGGTGGATCGTCAGAGGTTCTTCCGCTCCAGTTGCTGCCTCAATTTGAGCTTGAGTATCTCCTTCGACAAGGTGCCTTTTCGACTTCTCGTACAAGCATGAATCTGAGTAGTAGGATTCGACCCCTTTAAAGGGATCGATGTCGGCAAATTCTATCCTTACAAAGCCGTGCTTGTCGACGTACTTGAAGCACTGGTGCAGTGTGGAAGGCACGATCATGTAATCGTGTATCCAAGGACGCCCCAGGAGAATATTGTAGGAAGTGTTCGCATCTATGACATAACATGTCACTTCTGACTGAAGGTCGCCGATTTGGCACTTCAGGCGAATCTTTTTGATCGGATAGCTTCTGCCTGAATTGAACCCACTGATGGCAATGCTTGTCGGTGTTAGGCGATGCATTGGGATACATAGATGGTGCAGCAGGCTCTTCGGGATGATGCTTATGGAAGAATCAGGATCAATATGCATCCGATCAACCTTGATGTCGCCAATGTATCCAGTATAATACAAAGGGCGATCGTGCGGGTTGGTTTTGATAAGCATATCCTGCGGAGTGAAGACAATGTTGGGTATTACACCTGTGCAAGCGCTGTCTTAGAGATCTGTAGGCGAGCTCTCCCCGGTGAGATTGGACTGAGCCAGATATGCGTCTGCATTCTGGAGTGCCTCACTTAGTGCGACGCGAACATCTTTGGAGAGTCTCAGAAGTTTGTATAGCGACAATTTGGCCGGAGTGTGGGCCAATTATGCCAAGATGTCAAAGTTGTAGGGCCTCTCCAGCCCATGAGGCACCTCTTTTCGGAGTGGGTTGTCAAAGCAAGTCTCCTTCGGACTAGGCTTATCGGTCGTCGGAGGCTGAGAAGGTCCTGGAGCATCAGCAGTAGCCGGCTGATGATCTTCAGCCGGGTTACCCGGTGTAGGTAGGGATTGTACACCCGACCGGGTGACGACAGCTGTAACTTCTTCGACCTCTACCGAAATTGTACGGTAGGATTTGACTTTCCCATTCTTTTTCTTGCTGGTGGAGGGTGGTGCGGACTGAGTCACTTCAGGTACCAGGTCCGGATGGACCCACATGACCTCCCTTCGTAATGTGGTAAGGGGTACTAGACCAGCAGTCTGGTCTCGGGAAGGTGGAAGATTAGCAACCTCCATTGTTGCCCGAGGGATGGACACTACGCCGTCTTGAGTCTTTGTCGGAGGGAAGCTGCCGAACTATACTGACACCATGTTAGCTGCCACGATCACCTCTTCGAAATCAATGGTGAGGGCCTTAGAATCGATGAGATGCTGGATATACCGCTTCAGTTGGAAGCAATCTTGCGTAGCATGGTAGACGTAGCGATGGTAGTGACAGTACTTAGGGCTCTCTGTTTCTGTCGGCCGAGGTTCCCGTCTTGGTGGAGGGAGCTGAATTCTACTCCCTTGTATGAGCATGTCCAAGATGGGCTTGACATGGTTGTCTTCGAAGGAATAGGTCATCTGAGGCTACTGCTTTTCTGTTGGCATTGGTTCAGGCTTTTGGGCTGTGTCGGCCACCATAGCCTGCTTGCCCTTGTTGTCTCGATTGTTGGAGGAATTACCGTCGTTGTTGTTGTTGGCATTAGGGCGTTTACCCTTGTCCTCTCCCTCCGAGATGTGCAGTCCCAGTTGGCAAGCTTTCTTCAACTTGTCTTCTATGCCAGTGGCACTGATGATAAACGTCTTCCAGTCCTTAAACTGACTTTCGCCCATCCAGAGGCTGATTGTGGGAAGCAGCCTCTTTTGGCAGATTTCAATCAAGGAAGAATCTGGATTGCCAGAGGGCAATTTCATCGTCGTTTGGCAAAACCGCTCAATGTAGTTCCTTGTTAGCTCCTTCTCACCTTGAACAACGTCCATGAGGGTGGATATTGTTACATCTTATCCTACCTCGTAGAACCTTTCAAGGAACAAGTTTTTGAAGCCGACGAAGGAATGGATGCAGTTGTCTGGCAAGTTGCGGTACCAGTCGAAGGCGACCTCTTCCAATGCTCCAATAAACAACCGCATAAGGATGGCGTCGTCATGAGGCAGATGGTCGGTTGTGACTTCGAAGTAGGTGATGTACCTGCTTGCAGATGTCTTCCTATCATACGGATTGATGTTGAATGGTTTATATCTTGGTGGAAAGGGAACATCTCTCCATGCAACAGGATACGGTTGTCGTACCCTGAGGTCGTGGCAGGTTTCTCGGGCGTGGAACATGGCCCGGAGCTCCTGGACCTCTCGTCTTGCCTCCCTGGCTTCGTCTGCAGCGGTAGGAGTCGATATTGTAGGAGGGTTGTCACTCGGGGTTGAGTTTGAGTCCGTATTGGCCGCGGGACCCAATCTTGTCTGGCCAGGCGTCCTTCCTTGCAGAGTTGATAGGGCCGTCTTGATCTCGTCCATGGATTTGACCAAGGTATGGAGTATGGCCTCCAGGGTATCGATGCGTTGGCGATCACTGGGACCGTCTTGGTCATTGTTTGTCATGAACATCGTCCTCACATGAGGAGAGATGGAAGGAACGGTGGAGGACGTGCCCTCTGAATCATACCCTTGCACTGAGAAATCGTCAGGGTATATGGAAATGTCCTCTGGTTCGGACTCAGAAGGAGTAGTACCCCCAGCTTCAGAGCTTGCCTCGTCTTGAAAGTTGTGGACGTCCTCGGGGACGTTGGAACCTGCTGCATCTGTTGGGAGAACTGTTTTCCCTAGATTATCTTCTTGGAATACCGGATTGTCGTGGATGTTCGAAGGAGTGCTACCCCCGGCTTCAGCGCCTCCCAGAGATGTGGTCGACGAATCTCCAAGTGTGGTAGATTTTGTTTTTGAGCGGGTACCTTGGTAAACTCCTCCTGTAACGGTCATAGACAACCGCTTAGAAGAGAGTTTCTTGGTTACGCTGGTTGAGATTTTCGGACTGGAGACGTTTGTTTTCTTCCCTCTCTTGCCGCCAGGGATTTTTTGAACAGAATTACAGGAGGCGACGAGAAGCGCCTCGTCCTTTGAGCTTGGTTGTTGCAGTCGTTGGAAGACGGATTGCCGGTCTTCTTGTACTGCCGCGTTGTTGCAGCAACAATTGACAATAACTTGGGTGTAGTGATGTCCATGGGAGGACTCTCTGCACACCGAGGCTTCTTCTCTTTCCTTGCGCTTGTGAAGGATTACGTCACGCAAGTCAGATGCGTCTCGAACAACCTTTACACCCAATTTGTGGGCCCGGGAATTCCGAGCATCCGAGTGTGTTGGCACCATATTTTCTCCCTGATTGTTGGGAGACTCTTGGGAACCACTCTATCCGTTTGTCGCCGGAGGCTGGACTCGAGTGGTTCTGTACAACTTTCCATCGAAGACCCGCATAACGGTTAGCGGAGCGTTCGGATGGTCAGAGGTTGGGACAGCTGACTGAGCTCGTCGAGGCCATGCTGTCCTAGACTTCTTCGCTCTAGCACCCGAGGGTGCATAATAGGAAGAGTTCAAATGGTGCCGCATAGAGTCTGGCACATTTTCTTGGGAGCATCTAGAGTTAGGACCGCATGAGAGGCGGTCAAAGACTGAACCCGAGTTGCCTGGAGCAGATGATCTACGGCTGGGATTGGTGGCCGCATAGGCTGTCTTCATGCGGCTGGCATTTGTTGCCGCTTGAGCAGTTTGTATGAGGCTGGGAGTTGTGGCCGCATAAGCCTCCTTCATGCGGCTGGTAGTTGTGGCCGCATGGGCCTTCTTCATGCGGCTGGAAGTATTAGCCGCATGAGTCTTCTCCATACGACTGGAAGTATTGGCCGCATGAGTCTTCTCCATGCGGCTGGCCTTTGTGGCTGCATGAGTCTTCTCCATGCGGCTGGCCTTTGTGGCCGCATGAGTCTTCATATGGTTTGCGCCTTTATGCGGCTTCCGTACAGAATTTCCCCTTGTTCCTGCAAGTCCAGCATCGTAGTGCTTTCCTCTGCCAGACTTGGGAACAATATGGTTCTCTGTGGCTTGAAGTGGGGCCGCATGCAAATCTTCGTCGTCCTGGGCAGCAGAGAACACTTCGTCCAGAACTTGGAGAGAAGCAAATGATTTGGGCCTCCACTCCCTGCGAGCCTTCTTCGTGCGGGTTCGCTTCTGGACCGGGCTAGCGCTCCCGTCGGAGAGCATTTCTTCAAATGCCTGCTGGTCGAAGCGGACGACCAACATCTGTTGCATGGAGCCGAGCTTGGCGGCATCCGATTGCGTCACCAACTTCTCAGTCGTGGAGAAGTTAGTCCCCAGCAGAGTCGCCATCGTGTTTGCTATTGATTATAAAAGAACAGAATAGTTTTATGGGAGGACTGGACTTTTACTTCACAACTACAAACTCGCTTGTACAGAAGAGAGCCTAGGAACAAAACCTAGGAAAAGCAATCTAAAGTACAATTGTTTTATTTTTTCTGGGGGTGTGACGATAGAGGCTCAGGAGAGTGCTATCAACTCTGCCTTACTCCTTGGACGATCGGACGTCGCTTCTGCTCTAATGAAGAAATGCTCTTGCTGGATGCTCTTTGCTCTATACTTCTCTTTATGTCTTCGCCGCTCTCTCTGTTCTCCTCCATTCTGTAAGGGAATGGCACCTTGCTATTTATAGGGCTTTGTGATAAGTAGGTGTGCAGTAATTACTCCTTTAAAAGTGGGCGGTTAGGGATTTGGTGAAGATTTGCCTTGATCTTATTTGTTTGAAATTAATCTGGACTGTTAATGTTGATTGTAACAAATCTGGGTAGTTAATGTTGATTGTATCAAATCTGCATGGTTTGTTGGAAATTGATCTGCACAGTTAATTTTGATTACAACAAATCTGCATTGTGATGATTTGTTGATAGCATCAAATCCGATGGGATAAGTCTTGGTCAATCTCCTGCCATGTGTCCTAAATGCCTGTTATGTCGTTTGCCATAAATCTGAATTGTTGGAATTTGATCAACTCCTGCCACGTGTTCCAACTGCTGCGAGCCGCATGGAGGACTGTCATAGTTGAGCCGCATTAGTGTGGCCTTTAACTGAACCGCATGGAAGTCCTTCAATCTGAGCCGCATGGAAGTCCTTTAATCTGAGCCGCATAGAAGTCCTTTAATCTGAGCCGCATGGAAGTCCTTACAACCGAGCCGCATGGAAGTCCTTTAATCTAAGCCGCATGGAAGTCCTTACAACCAAGCCGCATGGAAGTCCTTACAACTGAGCCGCATGGAAGTCTTTACAACTGAGCCGCATAAAGAGATTTGGAAATGGGTGGATCGTGCCATCTATAAGGATTTTATCTCATCTCTCTAGGAGCACGCCATTATGACAGGGCCATCATTTTACCTTTATGTCAGAGCTGTCAATCCATCGTTGTCAGAGCTGCTGCTGTATCAGGGTAATTAATGAGTCAGCTGCTCAGAGCATTTATGGCCAGCTGTAAAGGCCTGTTTTGAGCCGCATTAGGCCACGTGGCTCCCCTTCATCTTTCTGAGCCGCATGAAGCTCTCGGGTCTTTTGAGCCGCATGAAGGCTCCTTTAGCTATGAGCCGCATGGGGTTGATTTTCGGGCCGCATAAGAGTTTATTTATATTTTTCCATACTTCTACACATGTTAGATTACTGGGACATGTCAGTATGTAAGATAACTAGGAAATATGAGTATGTAAGAACTATATAGAACGATATATGATAAGATAACTTAGAAACTATTCTGGAACCCAAGTTACAACCTATAAACCAAACAAGTTGTAACCCTTCTCTTGAACAGAACGTAGTCTCTAATCATTTATCGGCAAAAGTAAAGCATAAACAATGATGTACTGAAATAAACAAATCTAAACACTACATAGACAAAACTAGACTAGACTGGACTCCATACAACAATCACGGCCAAGTAGTGAGTACGACTTTATACATTAGCTAACTAGAGTTATCACAATCCTAATTACTAACAAGATGCAGTTGAGATATTTCCCGTAGTCACAAACCCTGCAGACTATCCAGGTTATACAAGCGAGGTTACGAGAGTTACAAGAGCTATTAGGTGACTTAGAGTGCAACACATGACAGTGTGTTGGAAATACGTCCTACTCGACGGCAGGCTACAAGTCTACTGGTGTGGTCGAGATAACGGGATCGCCTGTAACTTGAAAATCTCATTATATGAACTACTTGATCAATCTAGTCATTTAACCTAGTCAGATTCATTATAGATCCCTGATCATGGTAAACAGGAATCTATGTCCTAGATATGATACAAAATGAGACACGTAGCTTGTACAATCACAATCAGAAAAATCAACCACGGTATCCAGACAAGAGTTATACTTAACAAGTCAGGATTGGCTATCGCAATAGCAATCAAGATTTTACATGTCATGTCAGATTTACTTGTCCTGTCAAGAGTACTTGTCAGGAGTGTGCCTCAACGGGCCACTATCATGTAAGCAAGGAAAGACATGTACAAGAGTGCACCACGACGGCTCACTATCTAGTAAGCAAAGAAGACATGTTACATGAGTGCGCCACGATGGACCACTATCAAGATTATCAAGATGAGATCATGTTGTCATGTTCAAGTAAAGTTCAATATTAACAAGTTATCAAGTCGATCGTCGCAAGTTAGCCAAGTACAGAAAACATGTGAAGAAGATTAAAAACTATGGTTGAAATTATCAGTCGCATATGAACTCCAATTAAGGTAAAACAAGAAGATTCATGAAGCCAAGACAAAGATATACAACTTTCATATTTTGAGTTTTTTTAAGATTCTAGCTACAAAACAGCTTAAACATGTAAAAATAGCCATTCGTGCGCACGAGGACAAAACTGTCCACGGTACGAGGGGTGCGAGAGCACGGCGAGCAAGCTCACGGCAAAAGAATCGCGCGGGTGCGCGGCCACGAATCTTGCAGCGCGTGGAGCACGAGAGCACGGCGCGCAGATACGCCCGCAAGATTCTTTCAGCACGGCGCGCGACGAAAGAATCACGCGGGCGCACGCGCGACAAAAGATTCACATGGACGCACAACGCACGAAACGCGCAGTACGCACGGACAAAACATTCCACGGTGCGCAGACACGCGATACTGTTCATCTTCCCATAAGCATCGAAGATATGCGGGAATTCCATGAACACAAAAATGCCATAACTTATTCAAAATAAATCGAAATCAAGTGGTTCAAAAGCCAAAATTGGGTAGAATAAAATTTCCCACAACATGGAACTCTTAGATTTTGGTAATAATAAATTTTAAGAGATCAAAACCAAGAAAAACCAGGAAAACTACAAACTTAGATCTACAAAAATGTAAATATCAAAACAATATTGTTCATGATTTGGCAAGATGTACTTTCCTAGGTTAAGCTTCAAGCTTAATCTTCTACTCCTTCTCCTAGGGGGTTAGACACCACACCCAAGGCCTCAAGACTAAGCTCTTGGCAAGCTCCAAGGGGAGAGAAGAGAAGAAAAAATGAAGAGTGAGTGAAGAGAATGAAAAGAGAGAGGAGAGAGAAAGTGAAAGGGTATATATAGTAGGGAATTAATCATAACCGTTAGATGGTGATCCATGTAAAGATCTAAGTCAATCCTAGCCATCCAAAGAAAACAAAGTATCCATTGGATAATAGGATGTATCTACACTATTCACGAAAATATCTAAACACTATTCATCAAAATATCCAAAACACTATTTATGAAAATATCGGAAACATTATTCAGAAAAGTATCTGAAATCAAAATATCTAAAATATGGAAAATTTGTCCGGGTGGTATGCCATCGGTATACACTGGTATACTGGCGCTATGTCGGTCAAGAAGAAAATCTATAAGTTGAAAAAAATTTAAAATATTCCGAAAACCAAGAAAATATAAAATACAGTACAAAAATACGTATCCATATATAAAAATCGATACCGTGAGACGAGTCCCGCAGCTAATAGCTGACCGATGTGACGCACCTACGCCACCAATAATAGAAGAAGTGTTGCGCCCTAGAGTAGGACTTTTGTACTAGATTTCTACATGAATGAAAATCCTTTGTGTATGTAATAGATTTTCAATAAATGAAAAATACTTTCTATATGTAATATATTTCCAACAAATGAAAATCCTTTCGTTTTTGTACTTTGTATATCTTTCTGATGTCTGTTTGATTTGCCAATGTTAACTTTCGTTGTTTGGCGTATGTTGTCTGTAGTGCGTAGAGAGGTGCTTGCTTAGTTTATGGCGTATGAAATTTCATGCTGACCCCTTCAAAGTTTTCAAAATTTAAACTAGTTTTAAAATACTTTGAACAAGAAGCATGTACAATAGAGTCTTTTTCCTGACATTCATGGTATTGACAGCGTAGGGCCCTCTAGAGCGCTTAAGCTATTTTTGGCACACTACATTTGGATGTCTTAGACAGGCTGTCAAATCAATCTTTGGGATGAGGGCAATTAATTCTTGGCATGATCCGAAGCGACGGCTGTTCATTTTGAATTCTATCGGGGCACGCTTATAGACGGCCTATAAATAGGCGTTGAGTTGGAAAGAGAACTTTATTTGCTCTCTTGGGTCTTGAGAAAGAACTCTCCAACTTTTGTCTTCTTCTTCGACTTTTCCTTCGATATAGCTCCAAGTCTACTGCTACTGCTACTGCTAAGGGAAAGGGCAAAGTCAAAGCCTAATCTGACGCGGTCGCATCGGAGCCGCTCGTCGTCAACCTAACTCATCCCGATGTTCGGAAGGCAGTCAAGGGTGAGCGGCCGTCGTCGGCTTTAAAGTTCATCGTCATTTTTATGTACTGGTGGTCGCATGGATGGTACGTCCATCAAGTTTAGTGCACGCTGCCCTTCACTGCTATAGTGTATGGACCTAGTGCAAAGCTAGGTTTAGTGAAATATGCCTAGGTTTAACGCGCGATGATTTTTAGCCGAGAGGCTATATCCAGTGAAACGTGTTGTCATCACTATCTTTGCTGACGCGCCTGACTTGGCCGCAAGGCCATGTCAAAGTGGTGCGCTGACGCTATCATCTGCTGATGCGCCTGACTTGGCTGTAAGGTCAAGTCAAAGTAGTGCATTGACGCCCTCGTACGCTGATGCGCTTGGGTTTAACTCGAGTGATGCACTGGCGTATGCTTCTTCCTGCGCATAGAAACTCTACGCACATGAACAATCCTTTCTCTACCCTTAGTCTTTTGTCTATTTTTTGTTTTGGTTTGATATTTATGTTTCTTTTGTGCAGTGACGCTGACATCACCAACAGGATAGGTCTTACACGGCGGGGTAGGCTCGAACTTCTAGGATGATATCGTGACTCCAGTAAAGACTGCCATCTGTGTAGGGCAACCCCGTCAGAGGATGGATATGATTGAGATCCAGCGTTATGACTTTCTAAAACATATATTAGTATCTCAGAAGCTCTCTCGAGAAGATAGTGGGAGCGGTTACTACCTAAAGCTGCAGTTCTTGTTCGGGGACTATGTCTTTTGTGAAGAAATCGAGGTCCTGAAACTGAAGGAGGAATATTTCTTCGAGGCTCACGACCTGAGGATGTGTCTCCCTGCGATTGAACGTCACCTACCACTCTCTTCAATCGCTTTCCTTACTATGCAGAAAGTAATAGAATAAGAGTTGACTCCTAGCCAAGCCCGGGTAGTGTCCGGATGCTTCAAGGTGAAGTATTCCACTCGTCAGAGGGATACGTGTTTGTCCAATGAATATGTCATATTTTTTAATATGACTAATTGATTAAGTTTAACATAATGATGTCACTAGCAAAAATGCAAACACTATAATGTTGCTAATTAAACTTAGCATTGTGCTACTGTTAATTAAATTTATCATATTGCTACTGCTTTGTTCGTCTAACATATACTTGCAGACAAACAGTAAGCATGATCAAACCAGGACAAATGCAATAAAAAATTAATTATGGGCCAAAGACGACGTTATACAAGAAGATTTCTCTAAACCGCCCAACGAGCTATCCGGGGTCTCGTACTTGGGGTCGAGGGGGCAGCACCCTCCGAAAGGTAGTCAGATTTTTATATCTGTTAATCTTTGGACAACTACCGTCAAGGAAAAATACTTCAATTCTGCTCAAACGACAGTAGAAAGGCATTATCAAAGTGCTCTTGCTTTTTATATTTTTTTTGTATTTTTTTATTTAAGTCTAGGAAAGTACGTAGGATTGATCGGATCGGTACTGGTTTAGCTATACTCAGTCAACAAAATATAGCCTTCCTATCCATAATTTTTATCCAATGTCCACAAACCAAAAATAGCCTAAACCCATCAAAGTGGCCCAAACAGTTTTGTTCTGACCCTGGCAGAATTCGGCCAGAACTCGACCATAATTCGGCCCGAGTTCGATCAAGGTTATTCAACCTATTTCTGAACTTCCTGAATGTAACGCCCCAGTCCCAAAATATGTAGGACTAGGAATGTAGACATGTCAGCTGTATACATACAAAGTACACTCTAATATATGGAAACCTCGTATGAATACATAAGCTGTAAAATGCAGTAGAACCATAACTAATCTCATCCACAACAAAATAAATGAATAAAAGATATCATCTAATGATAATGAATTGTCTTGATACAATATGTTGGGCGGAGACAAATCCACTAGCAACAAGTAAAGAAAAAATACATGAGAAAAGAAATAAAGTTGGCGAGCGAAGCGAAGACGATTCAAGTACAATCATCCTCGAAGAAATAGAGATGTTCACGGCTAGAGCTAGAGCACCTGCGAAAGACAAGAGCACACACCTGGCGAGATAACTAGGTCCTCAGAGGGATGTAACAAGACACATAATATCATGCCAATAACTGAATAAATAAAGCTCAACAGAAAAGTATATATGACTACACAAATAAAGGTCCTTAACCATTCTATGTGAAAATGTATTTTGAAGACAACGTTCCACACAAGGGCTCTCGAGACTAGAAATACGACACGTTAGCGTTTCAACCAAGGCACTAGTGGCATCTAGAGAAAAGTAAATACACGGCCACTAGCTCATGGGTGAGTCACTAACGGCAGCTAGAGGAAAGTAAATGCACGGCACATTTATGTTTCAACCGGGGCACTAGTGGCATCTAGAGAAAAGTAAATAAATGCACGGCACACTAGCTCTCGGCTGAGTCACAAATGGCAGCTATAGGAAAGTAAATATGTGAAAGCCTCTGTCTTCCCCTTCCCATGCACTACTCGTGCTAAATCCACACCACGATATTTCTAATAACCGCTAGGTCTTCTAGGCAATTATATTAGCAGTTATATCCTAACGCTCATCATGTACGTGCCGATGTACGGTCGGTACGCAAGTCCAAATCTATATGAGACACGTGACATCGTGGCACACAGGTGTCGGGCCAATGAATGCGGCACAAACAAAGGTGGTCCCTTAACTTTAGGCCAAATGCATAAAGAAAAATAAAGTATAGTAATTTGTAACTACATATAGTTTTGAAAGAACAACTTATAAGAAATAAAACATGCATGGTATTGAGCAAGAAATTAAACAGTAAAGGCAAGGTGTCTTGCCTGGTAGGACGCCTGGTGTGCTGCAATGACCAAGCTGGCATGAAATCTGACTTCGGTGTTACAACTATGCAAGGGGCCTCTGATGATGGCACGGACTATTCCATCGGGTTCAGGACAGTCGAATTAGCTAGGGACGATAGGAGGAGGTACAGAATTGGTGAGAGAATAGAAGTAATGGGCTTAGTCACGGACTGGAGGAAAATCGAAGGAATTTGGAAAAATAATATATATATAATTTTTGAAGGTATTTATAATACTTGAAAACTAGTTTTTTTATGAGTCAAAATAATTATAGAAAAATACTTACAATCAAGAATTTTTTTTTGGCTAAAAACTCCAAGATTGTAAAAATATAATTTCTATGCAGGAAACCATATTTTATCGGTAAAAATATATAAATAAAATGTTTGGAAAATATTAAGAAATTTATTTTAGGCAACTAAAATTTAGATAAAATATTACGGTAATAGATCAAATATCAGAAAAATAATAATATTATTAGGCTAAACTTAATTTGACACGAATGTAGACAAAACTCATGATATACTTTTTAGAAAATATTTATATAATTATTATGGAAAATATCTTAGTAATCAGTTATTAGTAATAATAAAAATGATAGTAATCATAAAAGAAAACATGATGATAAAATAAGACTTATAATAATTTATACCTACAAATAATTTAATATCCAAAATATATGAAATATGCATACTGTTTATAATAGTAATAATAAAACTAGTAATAATAATAATAGTAATGATAATAAAAATAATAAGTATAACAACAACAGAATAAAAATAATAATAATAATAATAATTAAACAACGAAACAGTAGCAACCATGATTGCTGCTCTTTCTTTCTTTCTTTTTTCTTTTTTTAGAAGGTTATAGAAAGGAGGAGAGAGAGGGAGAAGGAAAGGGAAAAGGGGCAGTGGGAGCGGACGGAGGGTTCCGGCGGACGCTGTGAAGCTCGTCGGAGGAGGGTTCGCCTGACAGCTCCGGGCGGCGCTGAGAGGCGGTTTTGCCCAACCCGATTGCTGCGGATCCAGACGGTGACACAACACGCGACGGCTGCGGAGGAACGCGATGGATGGGTGCACTCGCTGGTGGCCGGGATGGCGCTGGTAATGGTGGTGTTGCTGGGTGGTGGTGGTGATAACGGTGGTTGTGCTGGTGGTGACGGCAATTGGTCGGACTGTTGGAAGTCGGAGAAGGCAGGTGGTGGTGATGTCCGAGATTGTCGGACACGTCAAAAATGTATTTGTACTAAATAGATATAATGGAAGGGAAACCGGGACACAGACACGATGCACGGGTTTAGTTGTGGAATATTTGTGGAGTAATTTGGCTTGTGGAATTATGGAAAAAAAGAGCAAGAGTCTCTTCTTATATAGGAGGTGGACTTCCGAACAGGATAAGGACTAGAATTGATTTAAAACCCCAATAGATATTTTACTATTTATTTTAAATTAATACAAAACTAATACAATCTGATCCGAATCCATATCTAGATAATTCATATCTATAAGTTTAAACTAAATTAAAATCATATCAAATTAAATTTAATTTACTATAAATGATCAAACATTAAATCCATAAATTTTGAATTATCTTTATAATAAATAACAATAATAATTAATTTCAAAAATTACTATAATTATTAAATATTAACATGAAATAATTTAAAAATAGCTTTTTATTTAAATTAAGATAAAATAATTTCAAAAATTTACTATATATAAATGAACAAAATTTCATTAAATGACATTTAAATAAAATTTTACATAAAATAAAATTTTCTGAATTATTACTTAAATAAAAATAATTCTTTTAAAATAGCTACGGTATAATATTTTTCGTGCCCAAACACGATAAAATATTTACCTTATATAAAAATACTTTCTATAGGAAAATCTATACTATAAAACCTTGTATATATAAAAATATACTACCTTGCATATACGTACTCGCACGCAAATAGTATTCACATAATATTTATTTTCAAAATTACTAACCGTACTTGTATAATAAATAAAATAGCTTTCTCAAGAATATAGAACAAATATGTTTTGGCAAACATTGTATGATACTAAAACAAGCAACACTTATTTACCATATAACTATTTCGAAAAATATTTATTTGCTATTTAAGAGTTTATAATAGAACGAATTTAGAAGAAAATTAAATATTTCAAATTTACGTATTCGTACTCGTCGTATAATACCAAAAATAATAATAATAAAAATTAGTAGAATTTTAGGGGTATTACACTGAATATCTGTATCTAACGTTCGAATTCGAGATTTCTGCATTCGAACTATGCCCAATTTGGGACATAAAAATACTATAAATAGAGAAGAACTTTCACATTCTCAAATCATCCAATCTCATTCTCTTCTATATTCCTTTAAGTGTTTTCTACGAGCTACGCTTTCAAATCAAGCTTGTACTACTCTTAGCCAAGATAGTTTTAGTTCAATCTAGAGTTTGGTTTTGAAGAGTTGTATCAGAGGGTATCTCAGAAAACGTTCCAGTTTTCAAACACCTTCTGGAGTCGGTCGTACACTTGTCACCAAGCACGATATTGTTGAAGTCGGTCGTGCACTTGTTTCCAAGCACGGTGTTGCAAGAGTTGCAAGGACTCAGTTAAAGCTTGTGCCATAGTAGATTAACTTCGAGCAGGAGTACTCGAGATTGGACTATTCCTCCACGAGGGATACCATTATATATCGTTGTGTCATTGAGTTTGTGATATTGATTCCGCTGTACGCACACACTCAATTCACCCCCTAGAGGTGCTCAACGGTCCTACAATACATTTGAAGCAGTGCGGGAAGGACCTTCATTTACTCTACGGGTGCTGCACCCGGGGAAGACGGCCAACGACCTTGCCCAATTTACCTTAACCTTACTATTATCCTATGCATTACCTCCTTACCCTAGACCTTGCCTTGTATATTATCCCATATTCTGTCACGACCCATACCCACTTTTCGAGTGCATAGGCAAGTCCAGCCTACGCCGTGGTATCGACGGTAGAACGATGTCTAGACCACAATGCTCAAAATCATAATAATTGCTCATAATTAATTCATATACTCATTCACGATAATAAATTAAATTTCAATATTCCATTATTACATTTGAGTAAAATATAATGTCTCACAAGAAATCGAGAATAACTAAATAAACCATATGATCAACTCATCTATCTAACTATTCTTCTAGGGTTGACATTCAAAATATACCTGCATAGTTCCCAATGATCTAATGCATAAACAACAACTAATCTAAAAAATGATTTCCATTTAGGAATGGAACGAGTACAATTCAAGCATACAGTTCCAAATATATGATAACGACTATAAAAATAGTGAACAGTAATGGCATACATGATTAAATAAATAAATTATAAAATATGGCATGGAAGGTAAAGTAGAACAGTTAACATGAGATATAAGACAAATAAAGTATGGAACAAGGAAACATAACCATCTATATTATTTGAAGTACACTTTTCAATATGTGATCGAACTGGAACATTACACCGCACGGTCTACATAGGCTTTGCATCCTCACGGTCTAAATAGCATAAAAATAAAATAAAGTACGGTCTACGGGTCTGATCACATTTTTACTTATTACTTTTCTGTCCCGACACAACATACAAGAAAGATGGCAAGATATGGAAAGGAAAACATGAAGTGCTACCGTGTAACGAACGTGTCAAGAATCAAGTATAATCATGCAAATATAGTAATTAAAAATATTGGAAACAAATAAGAAATGTACTCGCCTAGGGTTCTAAGCTGGTGGAACAGATCATTTTGTTGAGTCTATAATTTTTCGATTGGCTAGGGTCAATGTGAAAGAGTTTGGGTTCTCAAGAAAATAGAAAATACGATCAGTCGCGATCAAGGTAAAAATCGAAGGAACTTCGTAAATAAAATATATATAACTATTTTAGAAGATATTTATAAACTATTTAGAAATTAGTCATAACCTTTAAAAGACTATATATTTATTTAGAAAATTATTCAAAAATTATTTATGATATTTTGAAAACGATATTTTATTAATTAAAATATTTGAGATAAACACGTTTTAAAAACCTAGTAAATCATTTTAGGTAAAAACTCAATTCTGTCAAATATATGTATTTTTAGGTCAAATTCCTCTTTGGAAAAATATCTAGAAATGCTATAAATATATATATTTTTAAAGTCAACACCATATTTAAAATATCCTAAAAATAATACCATAATATAATTTAAAGACATTTTAATACCTATAAACCCGATTTAGTAATATACTTAAGGCCTTGCATTTTAATTTATACCTAAATAATTTAAAAGCCCATAGAACTTTTACATATATATAGAAATTTAAAACATTAAGGCACATATTAATTTCTTCACCGGCTTTGAGCCCAGCCAGATTATTTGGTTGAGTCCAAATATCAGGCCCAATACAGATCCAATGTTGTGTTTTCCCAAAGAAATAAAAAATATATATATATAAGTAAATGATATAATAGAGGGAGAGAAGGACAGAAAAAATTGTTGGTGAAAGAATTTATTGAAAGGAGAGTAGAGACTCACCTTTGGGGAAATCGCTCCGGAGAGGCGCGCGCGGAGTCTCCGGTCGAATCCAGAGGCGGCCACCGCGGGAGGAGCTGAGGCGCAAGAAGTTCATCGGACGAGCGCATGGACGGGTAGATCGGGTGTACAGGGAGGACCCGGAGGAGGCTTGTCATCCGGCGACTCGAATCTGATTTGATGGCAGCAGCGCTAGGGGGATCTCCCGACGAGGGAACGAAGGAGGTCGGCGGTGGATCGGTGCGGCTCTGGCACGGAAGTGCGCGACGCCGGGTAACGGGTCGGACTCAACAAAGTCCGTCGCGGGGGTCATCGAATTTGGCTGTCCCGGTGGCGTCGACCGTAGGCGATCATGGTTCTGGGTGAAGATGGTGGTGGTGGCAGTTCGTGAAGGTCGACCGACGGTCAGGTAAGTGGTGGTGGAGTAGTTTTGGTCGGGTAATCGGGGTTGGCCACTGGCCGGAGGTGGTTACTGGTGGTACCTGGGTTGATTTGGTGTTGCCGCCGGGAAGGAGGAGGTCAGGGAGGTCAGAGAGAAGATCGATGAACTCCGACAAGGTGGTTTAGTTTCCAAGGCATGGTGGCGACGATCGGAGGCGAGCGGTGGAGGGAAGAGGAGGCGTCAGGGAGGTGGTCGTGGTGGTTGCGACTCGAAGGAAGTGGCGGTGATGGTGTTGACTACTGGTGAGGTTCGGCGGTCGGGGTAGAGGCCAGTGGAGGCGATGATGCTACGGTGATGGTGTTGGCAGAAGGCTTTGCAGGGGATTCGCGGCGAGGTGGAGCGGAAGGCAGTGGCCAGCCGTGTTTAGGGCTAGGTTTTTCTGTGTTTTGGTTTTTAGGAGATGATATGTCTTGTGTCAGACACAAAAAAGAATCGAGGCCGTGTCCGATATGTCGGACGCAAGAGGGGTGAATTTAACTGTAATACCAATAGAAATAGTGGATGAGAGAAAGCGATCGACACGGACACGATGCACGACACAATGGTTGGATTGTTTTGGGAAATATTGGTTGTGGCGAGATGGTGGTAATGGGCGCGTGGATACGCGGACATGGACACGACATGGGTAAGATGATGGCTATTTGTGTGGATTGAATTATGAGAAAAATGTAGAGGAAACTCTCTGTATATAGGAGGAGGACTCCTAATTGGATAAGGACTACGAGTTCGATTGGATGATCCTTCCCTTTCGTTTAAGTCAAATAAACATTTAAATACAAATCAATCTAATTGCAATCATGTAAATGATTACCATAATAATATTTAAATTACATATTCGATATTATCAAAAAATTTAAATCATTACCTTGAAATCTAAATCAAATAGTCGATTACCACAATAATTTAAATAACATTTAATATTATCAAATCTAAATTCAAATAAATAGTCATCCTGGTAATGTAAAGTATATATTTTTATAAATTCAAATCTTTGTTAAAAAATAAATGGACAAACGCTTTCAAAAATAATTATGATTTTTTAAAAACCATTTCAGAAACCAACGTTTGAAAGACCAAAAATAATAACTACATACTTTATATTTTAAATAATAAAATTCAAGAACAAAATATATTTTTTTATAAAACTAAATAGTATATTCAAATCATTTAATTTAAAACTAGCTTTTGATAACAAATAATCACAAAATATTTTTTACAAAATTTTGCTGAAAGTTACTTTTACAAACAATAATTTGAATATATAAATAATTAAAAAATAATTTTGAAAATCCGGAAATAGGAGTTATAAATCTACCCACCTTAGAAAAATTTTGTCCTCGAAATTGAAGGACTACTAAGATAGAATGACTTGGTGGATCGGTGAAGAGATAGGAAAAATTTTATGATAAGAAAATGTTGATCAAATAGTTGAAAAGAAAAGGAAAAAAATATTTTTCTAGTAAGAACATTGATCAACTAGGGTAGAAATGGAAGTAATAAATAGATATCGTTTGTTGTGGACTCCTAGGCTATAGTCTTGAATCCTAAAATATTCCCTAAGATTCAATAGAAAAAAAAACCTATAAATAGAATATGAACGAACAGACGAATTTTAGATAAGTAGAAAAGTACGATCAGTGAACATTGTTTAGAGGAGTCTCCCATATACGTCACCTAACTTATCATCCATTAATCTTATAAATTCGTATACTCAATAATATTTCAAAAATCCTTCAATTTTCAATAGTAAAATTTTAAATCAATACTCACTTTTAAAATCGTGATTTAGCGATTCATCAATATCCTTTCAACTTCTCAATTCTTAATTGATAATTATCCTCAAAATAAAACTTTATTTTTTTATTCCTCAAAATATACATCCACTTTTGCATAACTTCCTCAAAATTTCAAATTCAAAAATCAAAATCCAAAAGTTTAAAATCTTCAAAATTTAAACACTTCAAAAAATCAAACTTAAATCTTTTCAATAACAATCTTATCAAATTTCAAATTCAGTAGATCTCTAAAGATTTCCATGATCTTGTTAAATCAAAATCATTTCCTTTGAAAATTTAAAATTCAACCTTATCAATAAATTCATCAACCACAATAAATTCATCGACCATATAGGTATTTAAACCACAAAGGCACCCAGGGGCGGATTTATAGAGGGTCCAAGGGAGGCCATGGCCCCCGCAATTTTTTTTTTAAAAATGTTCGTTATTATATATAAAGGTTCTGTAATTTGTAAATATATAATTTGTAAATATATATAGCAGTTTGTCCTTGTTATACACAAGTAGTAAGCTAGCTCTAGTGATTGTACTATGGGTTTCTAAATGAGAGATTGGGAGTTCGAAACCTACCTTTGCTAAATGTTAATATTTTACATATGTTGAATACTTTTCAGACTTTTTATGTACAAGTTTTTCCTTCCTCTTTTATAACATTTTGAAAATATTGATTTTTCTTTTTTGTTCATTTTTGTTTTTATTTTACTAATTTTTTGCTATTAGATTTTAATTAACATAAAAATTTTAAAGATTTCTACATGTAGTAGTGCGGCCTCCCCAGAATTTAAATCCTGGCTCCGCCCCTGAAGGCACCAAAAGCTAGCAACCTTAAATACTCAATTCAAATCGAAGACTCTATTCATCTTTTATTATAGGCATTCTATCAAAACACAATAATTCTATGGTATAGCCTATGTAACAAACTTAACTACCTTAATCGTTAAAGGGGGTATCTAAAAAATCATCATTTATCACTATCTTAATCGTATAGCCTATGTAACAAACTTAACTACCCGAGTAATCAATTCGAAATAATTCTATGGTTTGTCCACAGGGCACCTAGTCCTAAGTCTAGTCAAGTTCATAAAATCAAGTCAACCTAATTGTTAATGAGCAATTCCTAATCGCAAGCTCGCAAAGTACGACTAATATGGTACTACCACGAGTTCGCATAATTTGCGAAGACTGACCTGCATGGACCACCAAATATCCTATTACCTAACCTTATCTAATACCAATGTATCAATTTATACCTTAACACAAAGAAACCAATACTTTAACACCCATTATCCTAAATGCTCACACAACCTAACATTTATCTCTACAATGGGATATGCCCAACCTTTACATTATCCACATAGGTAAACCAAATACCTATCTCGATCTTGATCCTTACCTACACATTCAAGAGACACAAAACCAACTATATCCTACATGTATCCTAGGATTCACACACACAATACCTATTTTAACTATACTCTAGGATACTACAACACCCAACATACTCACACACCCTTGTTCCCCACACATAGTTGCTGCGCATAGACTTTGTCATGTGCATACTTGTGCACAGGTTTTCCTATAACCTCTGTTGGTAAACCCAGACTTGGATTCCCCTGGCCTCCTGCCAAGAGTACATAGCTGCTTCACAAATCTTGTGCACACTTGTGCATAGGTTCACACATGGACCCTATCTTCTGCCCTGTGATGTCCTAACAGTAGTTCACATACAACTGTTACCCTTACAAGCAGTTGTACGTGCTACTACCAAGGCTGTGCACTACCTGCACACTATTGACCCCCTGCTGGCTAGGAGGCTACTGATGCTGCTATTGAGTGCACACATGTTCATTGGATTTCCTGGCTATTTCCAAACAACATGTAATCTCCATCTTCACAGCCTACTGTCATGTGCACACAGGTCCACAGGTCCTCCCCTACAATCTGTTGCCCAGAGGGGCAGGAACCCCAATTGCATTTGCAAGTGCACAGCAGTGCACTTATTGCCACTGCTATGGCATGTGCATCAAGTGCACAGGTGCACAAATAGTACCCTGCACCTGCACTGACCTTGCCTTCCCCTTGCTACTCCTCTACCTAACTGTCTAACTATCTATATGTGTATCAATCTCACTATCTATCTATCTAACCAAATGATTAATACACTTACACACACACACACACACACACACACAAAACACATACACACACATGCGCGCGCGCGCACACACACACACACACACACACACACACATATATGCATGAGTATAGGTACCTATATAGATAATTAACTATCTCTTTAACTAGCTACTCCTCAATCCATCTGATGGCTAACACACACACATAGTGTAATATTCACACATGTCCACACTGTAGAACCCTAGAGGGGGGTGAATAGGGAAATAAAAAATAACTTGATCACAAGAAGCAATATATGACAAATAAAAAGAGAGAGTAAGAAGATCAAACACAAGATGTATCCTGGTATCCTCGCTTGAGGCAATCCAGTCCCGGAACTCTCTCCGGCTTAAATCCACTATTTAGTAAAATAGTACACAAGAGTTTGGATCCGAAGAACTCGCCAACTTCAACACGAGTTTGGATCCGAAGAACTCGCCAACTTCAACACACGAGTTTTCTTATGAAGGCTCGCCAACTTCAAAGAAATGAGAAGAGAACTTGTTGATCTTCTAACACTTGAAGATCGAAAATTACAACTCTTAATAACTCTAGCACTTTGGGAGAGGATGAAAATTAAAAGCTTGGTAGAGTATTAATGGTGGAGCTCTTGGTAGTTTGGAAAATTTATGGCAAGAGTTGGTGAAAGCTTCAAGAGAGAGAACGCTTTCATTTATAGAGAAACCAAGAGTAGGTAGCATTTAATGCTCCTGGATACAGCCTGACCGACATACCGTCGGTATGTACCGGCATACCGTCGGTATACCGGTCGAACAGTGATGGTCATATTAATATCCGTTGGGAGCATTTAATGCTGCCATTAATGCAGTCTATGCCATTCAAAAATCAAAATTTCTTAACCCGGTATACCGCGGTATATCGTCGGTATACCGACGTTTTATCACAGAACGTTTTTGAGGCAAATAAAACGGTATACCGCCGGTATGCCGGAGCATACCGTCGGTATGCCGATGTTTGTCACAGAATATTTTGTGGTCCACAAAATGGTATACCGTCGGTATGCCGGAGCATACCGTCGGTATACCGACATTTCTCACAGAAGGTTTTGTGGACAACAAAATGTATACCGCCGGTATGCCGGAGCATACCGCCGGTATGCCGATCTATAGGATATTGATTTTTGACTTTAAGAAGTAGAAAGCTTTTAGTTTGTCATCCAACCTTAAGTATTTACAGAAAGACCTAGACCTTGTACAGACTCGAAATCATGCAGTGTAGGAAGCCGTCTATTGCAAGGAGCGCCGGTCTTTTGCTTCAGTCTTCAAGGCAATGGATGGTAAACTTGAATGGACAGACTTTATATAGTAGAGCTTCTGAAAAGATATCAATCTGAAAACAGAGAAAACTAAACTACGAAGATGCTGTTAATATTATCAAAATAAAATGTGCCAACAATATCCCCCATTTTGATAATTGATAAAATAGAGAGATAGCATCTTCAGGGAGTGACTCCCCCGTAGGTTGACAACTCCCCCTCAATACGTTTTCTCCCCCTTTGTCACTTAGTCAAAGATGGGGAAAAATAAAAAATAGCATAAATATGGAGCACAGTATCATAGACAAAAGCATGTATTGATAGATAAAGTTGGAAATTGAATACATGCAGGACACCCATAACATACTTCATAAGTCCAAATTAAAACTCTCCTCTACGAGAGTTAGCAAGACAATAAAAAGTCAGATAACAAGTCCCCGTAGGACTGCAAACAACAAGTAACAACCAAGCACTAGTTCCCGAAGGACCTCACAAGACAGAAAAAGACACAAACACAAACAAACTAAGACAACTATTTATTCGACACCACCATCAAAAGGAAGCAACCCCTACTCGTCAGCCGGATCATCCCCACCATCCTGAGCCTGGTGGAAAGCGCCAAAAGGATCAATGCCGTCTGGGTACATGAAACCTTAGGCATTGGGATCGAAAAAGCGGGAGGCCTGGTACATCGGATCCTGAAGATTTAGAAGCGGGATTGGATCAGAGTGCCAAGGCCACGAGTGTTGGCTCGCATCTTCTCCTCTGCCTGAGCCATACGCATATCGAAATGCTGCTGAGTCAGCGACATGTAGCGGCCGAAGGCAGGAGGAGTAGAGGCGGGTACAGCAGAAGCAGAAGCTGGCGGCTCTTGTGTCACGACCCGCTCCCGAATAACCGGATACAAGTCGGACACGCCTAGCCTTTGTTATTAGAATAACAAAGTAAGTTGTACCATTCTAGGGAAACTAACCAGATATCAAGACAAGAATGAAACACAGCATCTATAAAATGTATCCTAGAGTATAGTACAATATCAGAGATTATTACATTACAGAATGATAGAAAGTCTACTAGTCTCAAATACATGGAAATAATAGGGAAAACTAAGAGAAATCTCTAGGCTTCTGCAGCCTCTAAGTCATGAGCTGCACCAGCTAGCTCTCCTGCATCAATAGGCTCTTCGCCATAAAATGTATCACATGAAGCCTCCAACTCGCCTGCAATATATCCTATTCAGGAGCGGAGCAAAGTATATCCAAAGAAATGAACATGTACATTATGGTATGAATCAAGAAAACAGGAATAATATAAAGTACAGAAAATGAGAATAAGACATGAACTGAATAGGAATACTGAAAGTAAAATAGGAAAACATGGTAAGAGTCCTGAACATGAAATACAACCTGAATCATGAAATACAAACTGAACCTGAAATACAACCATGAAATCCTGAAATACAATACTGAATCCTGACATGTGCAATATTTGAAATACTTCTAGAGTGTGATCAGCTTGGGTAGATGTAATGATAATAAAATGGTACGGCTTTGGCCCCGCGTGCACGGTGCGAGACCCAAGCTATTCTTAGGAATAGTAACAGGGTTTGATCACATCTCTATAGTATTTTCCCTCCCAGACACAATGAAACATGGAACATGAAATGAGACAATGTCGTGATATATCGTGTCATCCAGAGATACAAGAAAGAATAATAAAGACATGAGAAATGAACAATTCAGAGGAGTATACTTGCCTGTCTCCGGGTGATCAAGAAAAGGTTGTAAAGCTGGATATCCTCCTGTTTATATGATTTACAAGTGGGTTATTCTCTAAGCAATTCTATTAGTAAACTTGTATCATAAATTGCTAATATATACTAGTTGCACCCTTAAGTATAGGGTAAATATAGTGAACTAAAATATTTACTCAAAAACCACTATATTGGATTAATAACTATGATGACAACCTAACCCTTCCTTATATCTATAACCAAGCTAGCTATAAGATGTCTATAGGAGTATTTGTAAAACAATTATTTGTTTGTCAATAAACCAGGTAGACATAATTTACAGGCTTTTCAACAAGATGACTATGGATACCACTAATCCTATACTTGCAATCTGAACTGGCTTTAAACTAGTAGCCCATTCTCATGACAAAGGTAGTACAAGACCCATAGATCAGGAAAAATATGTGCCTAGTGCTAAAGGGGTAGTTAAACCAATTGTTAACCTCATCTCCAGTAAACAGTAGATAAGGTTTACACTAACCTCATGCATTCCTTTAAGAGACAACAACACTTAGTGATTTATAAAATTGGTCTCAGGAATTACCATGTTCCCAGGTATTCATTTACCATCAAACTCCATCTAAACAATCACTCAAGTGCCCTGTCTTCTCTTATTTACTAATTCTAGTTAGTTTAAGGCTGGAATGAGGCTGATATAGGTTCAATCCATTTAACAGCCTCTAACCATAGTACAATCTGACTAAAATGAATTCCTGAAGTCTAAAAGCAGGCAAGGCATCTACACTAAATCTCAGAAAGTACCTGAACTCTTTCCTACTGCAACAGTCTTGGTATTATAATCTCAAGTCAAGTCTCAATTTTAGATTCTATTGTAGGAGTATTAGCAACTGACATTTCAGAACAACTCTAAACAGTCTTGAACATGACTGACATCATCAGTCCTTGTTCAGAACTTGATGAAATCAGTCATGTTCAGTTTTAGAGAGAATGACCTGAATCATCCAAAATTTTAAACACAAAAATTTGGTCAACCTATACAGACATAGCCTATCTAAACTGTAATCCTGTGTCTAAAGGCTGATCTGAACAGGCTAGATTCAGACTAAGCAATTCAGTCTGAATCCAGACTGATGAAATCAGTCATCCACCATGACTGATGCAAATCAGTCATCCAAAATAAGGTATTACCAATTTCCTACTCGAAACCTCAATCCTCTAAATCTGACAATATAATAGGAAGAGTGATTTAACTGATGTAAGGATTTATCCCATCATGTCAATACAGCTTTTATTCAGTCACTCGATCGTTAACCACCCTGTCCTACTAAATTTACGACAACCAAAACAAATGATAACAGTTCTACACAGGTATCAGATACTCAATATAAGGTAATACTTTTGGAAAAACTTAAATAAAAGGCTCATCAGGGATACTCACAATATGGTTAATCAACTACATTCCATGTTCAGTAAAATCATGAATGCTCTGATATGGCAAATCCCAGTCATTCGAATGGTAAAACTCAGTCTCAAACTCGATTAGCCAAATCTTCCCATTCCAGTGATTCACAGGATATATTATTACTGGCATTTCAGTCAAGCAATAAAACTAACTACCCTGGAATGATTTTAAAAGAACAGGATGTTCAAACTAAATAGTTATATTATTTATGGAACTCAACATCTTCAGAAATTCTCAAACAAGGATCAGGACAACATAATATATCTAGGTTCAAACAAGAATAAAATCTCACAACTAGCCTAACTAAATTCCTGATGCAGTTCCTTCTCTATCATCAATCATTAGGAATCACTCGAATGTACCAATAGTGGCCTAACACTTGCTATACCATTTCAATGTTTGCACAGCATCTAATCAGGACAGGGAAAAAGGTTCAGTCCTTCAATACTAACCAATTCAATGATGTTCAACTCACAACATTCCAGAGTTCACCCAACTATTCAAATACAGTCCTAAAATGTGATTGATTCAAACCACAGTAACTGATTTCCTAATAACCAAGCATGGCTTATCATTTAGACAACATCCCATGGTATCAGAACATTTAACTTAAGGAAAATGGACCATAGATTATCAGTTATAATTCAAACTCCAATCACAGGTAACCACCCCCCTAATCAGGCTGGTACAATTTCTCCCAGATTAATTATCAGTAAAATTTGTAGGACGTAAACATTCAATCCATAATCAAAACATTAGCTAATCATCAAAATACTGAAAATCCTACCTGATGCTTATTAAGCATCAGTTGAAACACCATAACTGAACCAGCCATAGTTCACACAGGGAGAACTATCAAACGTTCATGAATAGATTAGAATTTACCTGAGCAGTGTCCTTGTATCATGTCGAGTCTTCTTTCTATGTTCAGTCACAGGATCGATCCCTCCAAATCGAACTTCAAAACAAGAATTCGAACAAGGAAACGTTAGCTTACATCAAGGGAAATTACAAGGCTAAATGAAGGGACCCAAACACTTTGATACCTATTCGTTGATCCCAACTGATTTGAATTTAGGGGATCAATGTGGAAACAAATCTCGATCCATAAAATGAGATGAAGCTTTGAAAAATGAATCACAATTACTGAATCAAATAGTCTAGATAATGGATCTCACCTCAATCGACAATAAATTCTGGATTTGAAGACGTTGTGTTCAAAAACTCAACTAACATTCATAGATCTGAAATTTGATCGAACAGTACAATTAGAAGAAAGGAATCAACTGATCAAAGCCTCAAATCAAGGTAGGTAGAATAATTTACCAAAGTTGCTGGATCAATGGAGGATGAAGCTCCCGATCTCCAAATTCCCATGGCTGCCTAAATTGAGATCTGATCTAAAGAAGAAAATGGAAATGAATTTGAGAGAGAAAGGAGTGAGGGTTTTGAGGACCACTCGTCGATCCTTTATAGGTTGATGATTGCGTGAAGGAGAGGCAACAATCTGGCGGGAAATCCTTCTCTCCACTGACAGGTTGTTAACAGGAACGTAAATTCGAATTTTAGAAAGTATCAGTGAAGAATAGAAGCTAAGAGAAACACCAGGTTCCCTTGGGAAGCTTCTTAGGTATCACTACCAGGCTTTGGACTGGGCCTTTGGAATAGGCTGAACAAAAGAAATGGATTTTAAGGAAATGGTTTAAAGTTGGAAAGCCCATCCCAATGGAAGTCAGGAAATTTATTCAGCCCACAATATTTAAGGTATTTAACAATTTTAAATTGTTGAATCAAAATAAAGTGAGGCTAAAAGAAGATAGAAGGAAAGGAAAAATATATATCAGGATTTAAGGAAGGTGGAGTTACAAATCTCTTCCCCTTGAAAAATTTTGCCCTCGAAATTCAGAAACACCCCAAAATTGATTTACGAAACACCCGAATTATTTATTGAAATCTGGAAATTCAAAATACAAGAATACAATCAAGTGAACAATGTAGGGTAGCGCTCTCGCATCTCATCCTCGCGCTCCCATGTGGACTCTTTCGGAGAGTGGTGTCTCTACATGACGCGGACAAGAGGAATGGTCTGGTTCCGCAGTCGCTTCTCCCTCCGGTCCAAGATCTCTACTGGCTGCTCCTCGTAGGTCAAGCTCGGGCCCACCTCCAGCTCAGAATAGTCCACCACATGGCTCGGGTCTGGAATGTAACGTCGAAGCTGAGATACGTGGAAGACACTGTGTACTCCCTCCAAGCTAGCTGGAAGCGCTAGTCGATACGCTACCTCGCCAATCTGTGCTGTCACCTCGAAAGGCCCGATGTACCTCAGACTGAGCTTCTCACCTCTGCCGAACCGAATGACGCCTCTGGTTGGTTAGATCTTCAGGAACACCCTATCGCCAGCTGCGAACTCCAATGGCCGTCTGCTGCTGTCCGTCCAGTGCTTCTGCCGATCCTGCGCAACTCTGAGACGATCCCTGATCAGTCTGATCTTCTCAGCTGAATCTACCACCATCTCTGGCCCAAGCAAAGCTCTCTCACCAACATCGTCCCAAGATAGCGGCGTACGGCATCTCCGTCAATACAGTACCTCGAACGGGGTTATCTCGATGCTAGCCTGATAACTGTTGTTATAGGTAAACTCCACAAGGTGCAAATGGTCCTCCCACGAACCGCCGAAGTCGAGTGCGCAAACTCGTAGCATATCCTCCAGCGTCTGAATCGTCCTCTCGGACTGCCCGTCCGTCTGTGGATGATAGGCCGTGCTGAACTTCAGCTGTAATCCTAAGCTCTGCTGTAGACTCCTCCAAAAGTGTGATGTGAAGCGGCTGTCTCGATATCAAACGATGCTAACCGGCACTCCGTGAATCCTCACGATCTGACGCATGTAGAGGTCTGCAAGCTTCTCGGTCGACAGCCCAACCTTGAACGGAATGAAATGAGCGAACTTCGTCAGTCTGTCCACGATCACCCAGATAGCGTCCTTGCCACTGGGAGTACGCGGCAATCCAGAGACGAAGTCCATGGTAATGTGCTTCCACTTCCATTCCGGAATAGGTAAAGGCTGGAGTAGTCCTGCTGGTCTCTGGCGCTCCGCCTTGACTTGCTGGCACACAAGGCATCTGGAAACAAATCTGGCGACCTCTCTCTTCATCCCATACCACCAAATATACTCCCGCAGATCTTTGTACATCTTGGTAGATCCAGGATGTATAGAATACTGCGACTGGTGGGCCTCCTGCATCACCTCCTCCCGCAAGTCCTTGGGCACACACAGCTGGCTCCCGTGCCTCAAGGATCCGTCCTCCGTAATGGTGAAGTCGTCGAGCAGACCTAACTCTGCCTGAGCTCTAAGACATTGGATTCCCTCATCAAGCAGCTGGGCCTCCTTGATCTTCTCTAGCAACCCCGACTGTATCTGCATATGCATCATCTGACCTCCATACCCTGGGAGAACAATCTCAATCCCAAGGCTCTCCAGATCCTCCAAGAGATGCCGGTCCATGGTGAGATACATAGCAATAGGATATCGACTGAGAGCATCTGCAACCACATTCACCTTCCCAGGGTGGTACTGCAGACTGATGTCGAAGTCCTTTATGAGTTCCAGCCATCTGCGCTGCCTCATATTCAGCTCCTTCTGAGTAAAGACATACTTCAGGCTTTTGTGGTCCGTGAAGATGTCCACTCGCTCTCCATACAGGTAATATTTCCACAGTTTCAAGGCAAATATGACTGCTGCAAGCTCCAAGTCATGTGTAGGATAATTTTTCTCATGGGGCCTCAACTGTCTAGAAGTATAAGCTATAACCTTCTTGTTCTGCTCCAGCACACATCCCAAATCTTTCCCTGAAGCGTCGCTGTAGATGACGAATCCTCCTGATCCCGACGATAAAGCTAGAACTGGCGCCGTCGTGAGTCTTCTCTTCAATTCTTCAAATGCTGACTGGCAGGCGTCGCTCTAGATGAACACCTCGTCCTTCCGCGTAAGCTTCGTCATAGGCTCTGCTATCCTGGCGAAGTCCTTCATGAACTTCCTGTAGTATCCTGCTAGCCCCAGGAAACTACGAATCTCAGCTACTGATGTCGGAGGTGCCCAAGCTTCTACTGCTTCAATCTTCTTGGGATCTACAGAAATCCCCTCTCCTGTCACCACATGCCCTAAAAACTCCACCCGGTCCACGAAAAACTCACATTTTGAGAATTTCTCGTACAGTTTCTCCTTTCGCAGTATCTCCAGCACAATCTGCAGGTGCTCCACATGCTCCTCCTCCGTCTTCGAATAAATCAGAATGTCGTCAATGAAGACTACGACAAACTTGTCCAGATACTTGTGAAAAACTTTATTCATCAAATTCATAAAAACTGTAGGGGCATTGGTGAGTCCGAACGGCATCACCAGGAACTCATACTGGCCGTATCGAGTGTTGAAGGCTGTCTTCGGAATATCCTGCTCCCGAACCTTCATCTGGTGATACCCCGACCGAAGGTCAATCTTGGAAAAGACCCTCGCTCCACTCAGCTGATCAAACAGCTCATCAATTCGCGACAAAGGGTACCTATTCTTGATGGTAATGTTGTTGAGTGTACGGTAATCAATGCACATCCTCACCGTCCCATCCTTCTTGGGCACAAAAAGTACCGGTGCTTCCTAGGACGAAGCACTGGACCGAATGAAACCCTTGCCCTCCAGCTCATCAATTTGGGCCTTCAACTCTGTAGCTTCCTTCGGGTTGATCTTGTAACAATGCTGGGACTTCGGCGCTGATCCGGGCACTAGGTCGATGCTGAACTCCACGTCTCGATCTGGCGGCAATCCTGGCAATTCCTCGGGGAAGACGTCGAGATACTCTGCAATCAGCGAATACGGTAACTCCTGGTCTTCTGCAATAGCTCCGAAGTAGACTCCCTCTGGCCTCTCTGCAACTCGTCTGCTGATCTCGAACTGTGGAAGTCCTGGCGGGCTGAAAGTCACCTTCCCCTCATGGCAGTCTATTACGGCAAACTGCTCGCTCATCCAGTCGATGCCGAGGACTACGTCGAATCCGGGCAATGGCATCACCAGAAGTCGAGCCCTAAGTTCTCGTCCAGCTATAGTGATAGGGAAATCCACCATCTCACTAACTGGCCTAATCCTACCTCCTGTCATAATCTGACAGTTCCTCCTAGTGGGCTTGGGTGTGAAGCCGTGTCTATGCAGAAACTCATATGATACAAAGCTATATGTGGCTCCAGAATCAAATAAGGCAATGGTAGGAAATGAATAAATGATAACAGAACCTGTGATGACATCTGGAGCTGCCTCCTCCTCAACTGCGACCAAGACGTAAGCACGTCCCTGCTGTGCTCCTCCCCTCTGCTGCTGTTGATGCTGTGCAAACCTCTGCTGCTGGGGTGGTAGAGGTCCTCCTCTCTGGGGTGCAGGTAATGCTCTGGGTGGTGCAGGTGGTGGTCCTCCAGCTCCTCGGGGTCCTCCTGCTAGTCTGGCTGTAGCCTGAGCGCAGTCCCTCATCTGATGTGCGTCTGATCCGCAGAAGAGGCAAAGTCCGAGCCTCTTGCGACAGACTCTACGTGGTGTCTCGGTCGATGGCAATATGTGCAAGTGATCCCCTGCTGCCTCTGATGCTGAGCTGCTGGAACTCTGGCAGGACGATGTTGAACTGCTGCCTGCTGATGCTGCCTCGTCGGAGTCTGTATCTGCACCCTCTTCGCTGGCGCCTGGTAACTGCTGCTGCCGACGTCCCTATCCCGCTTAGACCTCAGGTCCATCTCCTTCTCAACTGCCTGGACGATCTTAAGGATGCTTGTGTAGGTAGTCGCCTGGCTAATAGCTACCGCATGCCGCAGCTCCCTGTTCAGACCCTTCTTGAATCTCCAGGCCCTGTCCTCTGGATCTTTAACTAGGCTCTCAGCGAATCGGCTGAGTCTGGTGAACTCCGAAGTGTACTCCGCGACCGTCATAGTCCCCTGCTGTAGCGCCTCGAACTGCATCCTCAGCTCATCCCTTTCCACCTCTGGATAGAACTTCTCCTTGAACAGTGTTTTGAAAACTGTCCAAGATACATGGGGCTCCGTCAACTGGGGCTCCTCCCGGTACCATGTCCTCGCCAAGTCGAAGAGTCGCATGCTGGCCACCTCCACCTTCGTGTCATCTGGAATGTTCGCCAACCTCAAGGTCCTCTCTGCATTCTCTAGCCACTCGTCTGCATAGGGAATTCCCTCGTTGCCCCAGAAGTCTAGCGGGCAGAGGTTCTGGTACTCCTTCGCCGTCCCTGGTCTCGGTCCTCGTGGTGCTGGAGGTGCGACTGGTGCTGGTGCTGGTGCTGGAGCTGGTGCTGCCGGCTCTCTGGTCCTCAGCGCGTCGATGACAGTCGCTTTGAACTGCGCACCTGATGGTTCTGGGCCTCCAGAAAGTGCTGAAACATCGCCATCACCTGGTTGCCGTCAAATGTCATCGTCGGCGGCAGTGCTGGAAAGATAGGAGGCGCTGGCGGAAGCTGATCTGCCTGGACATCTGGTGCGGGCTGCTCTGTACCGCCTGCAACTCCAGAACCGCCTGTAACTCCAGTCTGATCTGCGGTCTTCCTTGTGGCAACTATCCTGTATAAAAAGAAAACTTCGTTGAACGACAAACCCTAAAACCTAATAAACAATGTTTTTTTTATAATAATCAATGCACCTGAAAACATGATAAACCTGATATACCCTTAATTCCCGATTTTCCTATGCTGTGTTCAAGTTTCCCTAGTGTAATCAAGTCCCCCAATAGTACACTAAGACCTAGGTACCATTAGGCTACACCTGTATGGGCCACCACTAAAAACATGTCACGACCCGCTCCCGAATAACCGGATACGAGTCGGACACGCCCAGCCTTTATTATTAGAATAACAAAGTAAGCTGTACCATTCTAGGGAAACTAACCAGATATCAAGACAAGAATGAAACACAACATCTATAAAATGTATCCCAGAGTAAAGTACAATATCATAGATTATTACATTCCAGAATGATAGAAAGTCTACTAGTCTCAAATACATGGAAATAATAGGGAAAACTAAGGGAAATCTCTAGGCTTCTGCAGCCTCTAAGTCATGAGCTGCACCAGCTAGCTCTCCTGCATCAATAGGCTCCTCGCCATAGAATGTATCACATAAAGCCTCCAACTCACCTGCAACATATCCTATTCAGGAGCGGAGCAAAGTATATCCAAAGAAATGAACATGTACATCATGGTATGAATCAAGAAAACAGGAATAATGTAAAGTACAGAAAATGAGAACAAGACATGAACTAAATAGGAATACTGAAAGTAAAACATGGATACATGGTAAGAGTCCTGAACATGAAATACAACCTGAATCATGAAATACAAACCGAACCTGAAATACAACCATAAAATCCTGAAATACAATACTGAATCCTGACATGTGCAATATTTGAAATACTTCTAGAGTGTGATCGGCTTGGGTAGATGCAATGATAATAAAATGGTACGGCTTTGGCCCCGCGTGTACGGTACGGGACCCAAGCTATTCACAGGGATAGTAACAGGGTTTGATCACATCTCTATAGTATTTCCCCTCCCAGACACAATGAAACATGGAACATGAAATGAGATAATGTCGTGATATATCGTGTCATCCAGAGATACAAGAAAGAATAATGAAGACATGAGAAATGAACAATTCAGAGGAGTATACTTGCCTATCTCCGGGTGATCACGAAAAGGTAGTAAAGCTGGATATCCTCCTGTTTATATGATTTACAAGTGGGTTATTCTCTAAGCAATTCTATTAGTAAACTTGTATCATAAATTGCTAATATATACTAGTTGCACCCTTAAGTATAGGGTAAATATAGTGAACTAAAATATTTACTCAAAAACCACTATATTGGATTAATAACTATGATGACAACCTAACCCTTCCTCATATCTATAACCAAGCTAGCTATAAGATGTCTATAGGAGTATTTGTAAAACAATTATTTGTTTGTCAATAAACCAGGCAGACATAATTTACAGGCTTTTCAACAAGATGACTATGGATACCACTAATCCTATACTTGCAATCTGAACTGGCTTTAAACTAGTAGCCCATTCTCATGACAAAGGTAGTACAAGACCCATAGATCAGGAAAATATGTGCCTAGTGCTAAAGGGGTAGTTAAACCAATTGTTAACCTCATCTCCAGTAAACAGTAGATAAGGTTTACACTAACCTCATGCATTCCTTTAAGAGACAACAACACTTAGTGATTTATAAAATTGGTCTCAGGAATTACCATGTTCCCAGGTATTCATTTACCATCAAACTCCATCTAAACAATCACTCAAGTGCCCTGTCTTCTCTTATTTACTAATTCTAGTTGGTTTAAGGCTGGAATGAGGCTGATATAGGTTCAATCCATTTAACAGCCTCTAATCATAGTACAATCTGACTAAAATGAATTCCTGAAGTCTAAAAGCAGGCAAGGCATCTACACTAAATCTCAGAAAGTACCTGAACTCTTTCCTACTGCAACAGTCTTGGTATCATAATCTCAAGTTAAGTCTCAATTTTAGATTCCATTGTAGGAGTATTAGCAACTGACATTTTAGAACAACTCTAAACAGTCTTGAACATGACTGACATCATCAGTCCTTGTTCAGAACTTGATGAAATCAGTCCTGTTCAGTTTTAGAGAGAATGACCTGAATCATCCAAAAGTTTAAACACAAAAATTTAGTCAACCTATACAGACATAGCCTATCTAAACTGTAATCCTGTGTCTAAAGGCTGATCTGAACAGGCTAGATTCAGACTAAGCAATTCAGTCTGAATCCAGACTGATGAAATCAGTCTTCCACCATGACTGATGCAAATCAGTCATCCAAAATAAGGTATTACCAATTTCCTACTCGAAACCTCAATCCTCTAAATCTGACAATATAATAGGAAGAGTGATTTAACTGATGCAAGGATTTATCCCATCATGTCAATACAGTTTTTATTCAGTCACTCGATCATTAACCACCCTGTCCTACTAAATTTACGACAACCAAAACAAATGATAACAGTTCTACACAGGTATCAGATACTCAATATAAGGTAATACTTTTGGAAAAACTTAAATGAAAGGCTCATCAGGGATACTCACAATATGGTTAATCAACTACATTCCATGTTCAGTAAAATCATGAATGCTCTGATATGGCAAATCCCAGTCATTCGAATGGTAAAACTCAGTCTCAAACTCGATTAGCCAAATCCTCCCATTCCAGTGATTCACAGGATATATTATTACTGGCATTTCAGTCAAGCAATAAAACTAACTACCCTGGAATGATTTTAAAAGAACAGGATGTTCAAACTAAATAGTTATATTATTTATGGAACTCAACATCTTCAGAAATTCTCAAACAACGATCAGGACAACATAATATATCTAGGTTCAAACAAGAATAAAATCTCACAACTAGCCTAACTAAATTCCTGATGCAGTTCCTTCTCTATCATCAATCATTAGGAATCACTCGAATGTACCAATAGTAGCCTAACACTTGCTATACCTTTTCAATGTCTGCACAGCATCTAATCAGGACAAGAAAAAAGGTTCAGTCCTTCAATACTAACCAATTCAGTGTTGTTCAACTCACAACATTCCAGAGTTCACCCAACTATTCAAATACAGTCCTAAAATGTGATTGATTCATAAACCACAGTAACTGATTTCCTAATAACCAAGCATGGCTTATCATTTAGACAACATCCCATGGTATCAGAACATTTAACTTAAGGAAAATGGACCATAGATTATCAGTTATAATTCAAACTCCAATCACAGGTAACCACCCCCCCTAATCAGGCTGGTACAATTTCTTCCAGATTAATTATCAGTAAAATTTGCAGGACATAAACATTCAATCCATAATCAAAACATTAGCTAATCATCAAAATACTGAAAATCCTACCTGATGCTTATCAAGCATCAGTTGAAACACCACAACTGAACCAGCCATAGTTCACACAGGGAGAACTATCAAACGTTCATGAATAGATTAGAATTTACCTGAGCAGTGTCCTTGTATCGTGTCGAGTCTTCTTTCTATGTTCAGTCACAGGATCGATCCCTCCAAATCGAACTTCAAAACAAGAATTCGAACAAGGAAATGTTAGCTTACATCAAGGGAAATTACAAGGCTAAATGAAGGGACCCAAACACTCTGATACCTATTCGTTGATCCCAACTGATTTGAATTTAGAGTATCAATGTGGAAACAAATCTCGATCCATAAAATGAGATGAAGCTTTGAAAAATGAATCACAATTACTGAATCAAATAGTCTAGATAATGGATCTCACCTCAATCGACAATAAATTCTGGATTTGAAGACGTTGCGTTCAAAAACTCAACTAACATTCATAGATCTGAAATTTGATCGAACAGTACAATTAGAAGAAAGGAATCAACTGATCAAAGCCTCAAATCAAGGTAGGTAGAATAATTTACCAAAGTTGCTGGATAAATGGAGGATGAAGCTCCCGATCTCCAAATTCCTATGGCTGCCTAAATTGAGATCTGATCTAAAGAAGAAAATGGGAATGAATTTGAGAGAGAAAGGAGTGAGGGTTTTGAGGACCACTCGTCGATCCTTTATAGGTTGATGATTGCGTGAAGGAGAGGCAACAATCTGGCGGGAAATCCTTCCCTCCACTGACAGGTTGTTAACAGGAACGAAAATTCGAATTTTAGAAAGTATCAGTGAAGAATAGAAGCTAAGAGAAACACCAGGTTCCTTTGGGAAGCTTCTTAGGTATCACTACCAGGCTTTGGACTGGGCCTTTGGAATAGGCTGAACAAAAGAAATGGATTTTAAGGAAATGGTTTAAAGTTGGAAAGCCCATCCCAATAGAAGTCAGGAAATTTATTCAGCCCACAATATTTAAGGTATTTAACAATTTTAAATTGTTGAATCAAAATAAAGTGAGGCTAAAAGAAGATAGAAGGAAAGGAAAAATATATATAAGGATTTAAGGAAGGTGGAGTTACATCTTGGGAGGAGGAGGCACGGGATGTGGAGGCACCACCGACAGAGCGAGAAACAGCGAGGAAGGATGGGACGCCGTCCGAGTAGCATTGGGAGAGGTCGACTTGCTTGGCTTCCAAGATGAGAGTGATGAAGGAGCCATAATAGAGATTCTGCTTTCCCGCGGGCAGGACGTCGAAGAAAGCATGGAGAAGAGTCTTGGGGAAGGACCAAGGCTTCCTCGAATACAAGTAGTACATGCACACCAGGGCGTCACCAGTGATGGCGTCATAGTTGCCGCCCTTAGGATGGAGAGTGTGGCACACGATCCTATGGAGCTCGTAATAGAACACCTCCAGTTGGGCGAAAAGAGCCGGGATATTAGGAGGGTTTGGGCCCTTGCAAATAATAGCACAGAATTCGTCAAAGGAGACGGACGTCGAAGAATGAAGAGCGGCCAAGTCCGGTAGAGCCTCTCCTCTGTCCGGGACGCCAAGAATGCTAGAGAGGTCATGAGCCTCTCCTCTTCTCTTTGGCCTTCTTCTTCTCCTTCTCTTGTATGGAAGATTCCTCTTGATCTTTCATATCGAGTTCATGAGTCATTAGCTTTCCCATGAGGGTCTCAAGGTTCATGACTGTCAGGTCGTTCCCCTCAATGATTGCGGTAGCTTTAGGACTCCATTCTTTTGTCAATCCTCTGAGAATTTTTTTGATCTTTTCATGAGCAGGATATTCCTTACCAAGAGAAGAAAGAGGATTAATAATATCACCAAAACGAGTAAACATACAAGTAATAGACTCATCATGTTTTATTTTAAAGGACTCATATTCTTGCGTAAGTCTACTAATCTTGGATTCCTTTACTTGTGATGTACCCTCGTGTGTGACTTCAAGTAACTTCCAAATCTCATTGGAAGTCTTGTAAGTAGAGATTCTATTGAATTCACTACTATCGAGAGCACAATAAAGAGCGTTCATAGCCTTGGCATCTCGACTAGTAAGCTTTTTGGTGTTATCAGTAAGTATGTCCCTAAGGGTGTCAAATGCAACATCCTTAATAACTCTGGAAGGAGTAGGGAGACCATTTATCACATAATCCCATAAATTAAAATCTATGGACTTCAGATAAATGCTCATCCTAATCTTCCAGTAGTTATAGTTGGTTCCATCAAATAGGGGACGCCTATTTGTGGAGTGTCCCTCATTGTGGAAGGTGTTGATACTAGGGTTAGTGGCCATGGATCACTCAAAGGGTGTAAATCCAAATCAAGAGAACAAAGCTCTGATACCAATTGTAGAACCCTAGAGGAGGGGTGAATAGGGAAATAAAAAATAACTTGATCATAAGAAGTAATATATGACAAATAAAAAGAGAGAGTAAGAAGATCAAACACAAGATGTATCCTGGTATCATCGCTTGAGGCAATCCAGTCTCGAAACTCTCTCCGGCTTAAATCTATTATTTAATAAAATAGTACACACGAGTTTGGATCTGAAGAACTCGCCAACTTCAACACGAGTTTGGATCCGAAGAACTCGCCAACTTCAACACACGAGTTTTCTTACGAAGGCTCGCCAACTTCAAAGAAATAAGAAGAGAACTTGTTGATCTTCTAACACTTGAAGATTGAAAATTACAACTCTTAATAAATCTAGCACTTTGGGAGAGGATGACAATTAAAATCTTGGTAGAGTATTAATGGTGGAGCTCTTGGTAGTTTAGAAAATTTATGGCAAGAGTTGGTGAAAGCTTCAAGAGAGAGAAGGCTTTCATTTATAGAGAAACCAAGGGTAGGTAGCATTTAATGCTCCTGGATACAGCCTGACCGGCATACCGTCGGTATGCACCGACATACCATCGGTATACCGGTCGAACAGTAATGGTCATATTAATATCCGTTGGGAGCATTTAATGCTGCCATTAATGCAGTCTATGCCATTCAAAAATCAAAATTTTGTAACCCGGTATACCGTCGGTATACCGACGTTTTATCACAGAATGTTTTTGAGACAAACAAAACGGTATACCGCCGGTATGCCGATGTTTGTCACAGAATGTTTTGTGGTCCACAAAAAGGTATACCGCAGGTATGCCGGAGCATACCGTCGGTATGCCAGAGCATACCGTCGATATGCCGACATTTCTCACAGAAGGTTTTGTGGACAATAAAACGGTATCCCGGCGGTATGTCGGAGCATACCGTCGGTATGCCGATCTATAGGATATTGATTTTTGACTTTAAGAAGTAGAAAGCTTTTAGTTTGTCATCCAACCTTAAGTGTTTATAGAAAGACCTAGACCTTGTACAGACTCGAAATCATGCAGTGTAGGAAGCCGTCTATTGCAAGGAGCGCCGGTCTTTTGCTTCAGTCTTCAAGGCAATGGATGGTAAACTTGAATGGACAGACTTTATGTAGTAGAGCTTCTGAAAAGATATCAATCTGAAAACAGAAAAAACTAAACTACGAAGATGCTGTTAATATTATCAAAATAAAATGTGCCAACACACACCACTCCAACATTACACAAAACACATACATATATGTATATAACACATATATTAGGTAGATATATATGTACATAGACACATGCTCACAAGTATAATGAGTGCACATACACATGTGTATCCACAAGTCATAAACACGTATATTCACAAAAATAAACACTTGGTGTGCATCACCCCCATATCGCACTAATCTACGATATGCTTGTGATACGGCCAAGATACCTATACCAAACCTTATTCGAATCTATCATGACCCACATCCACTTTTCGGGATACGAATACGTGTCCAAGCCCAGCCTACGCCGTAGTGTCGACAGTAGTACGCTGTCTAGCCACAATGCTCATATCACATAAAATATAACTTTATTGCTCATTCACATTGCTACAACATTTACAAGATTTATATTTAACCGAACACAATATCTCACAAAATCTATTACAATAGTACTAACTAGTCTCTAGGTTTGGCCTCCAAGACATCTCTAACTCCACCCAAAGAAATCCAAAGCAAGAGAGCAAGCCATCAAGAATCTGTCAACTGAAAAAATGTATCTAGTCAGGATTGGAACAAGTTCATCATAACACCACACTACACAATATAATATACATACATGAAGGAAATAATAAGGAAAATGAACTATACCCAAGACACGAAAGAGTATAACTATAACATAAAGACAAACATGGCAGTCAACTCGAAGAAAAGGAAATGAATGAATAATATAGCAACAATAGGTCATGTGTACTGTGTGTTTTAGAATACCAATGTCCAATATGTGGTTGGATTAGGAATCGGACAATCAACATGTGAGGTGTATTGACTGAACAAACACTGTCAGACGGTCCCTTGACCGAATAAACTCTGGGCTACACTGGGTACCACATGTCTACTAATTTGTATTCTCCAACCCGACTATCTTACAAGTATATGTCCAACACGATTAACACTAACAATACGATAAATGAGAATCATGATAAACTAGAAATTAGGCATGAATATGTACATATACTCTAGCAACTCTAACCCTCATATACAAACAATAATTTGATGAAATCTAGAACAGTGACAACAAGAAATATGAATATATAACAGTGAAAAGACGACAAAAATACATGCAGTAAAAAATAAAGGTAATATAATGCCATAGTGAAACTTGTCTTGAGTTGGTTGCAGTTGACGCGCGATGTGATCATGTCGGAACAAAAATAGTCACAGAAGTCAAAACTATGCAAGATGATCTTAAGTGATAGCACGGCCCGTGTCAGTGGGTCTGGAATGGTCCAATTGGCTAAGGACGATATAAGGAAGTTCGAAATTCGCAAAGGAAATGAAAATAAGCGCTTGGCCATGGACAAGATTTGATATACAAATAGATTTGGTATAGATAATTATCCATAAATATTCTAAATATATATATATATATATATATATATATATATATATATATATATATATATATATATATATATATATATATAAAGAACTCTACTTAGTCAAAATATTTAATAACCTTTTTAGAAAATAACTATATAATTAGAAACTATGATTTTACCAATCAAAATATTTTTAAATAAATATTTTGAAACATAAAAAATTATTTTAGGGTTAAACCCTTAATTTTGGTCAAATTATTTTTTAGGAAATATTATGATAATACTTTTTAGGTCAAAAATCATACCATAAGATATAATAATATAATTTACTAATAAATAATAATATTAATACCAGTGAAGCCAATGGTAATAATAAAATATTAATAAATTTAATAATATTTATAATATATATCTTGCTTCTTACTAAGAAAATAATAACTGATAAAATAATATACATGTAACAACATATATATTGGTCAAAACTTAATACTATCTTTTGTCAAAATAATTATATAAATATTTTTATGGAATGATAACTATAATAAAATAAGAAGGCAATTGTTAATAATATCAAATAATAATAACATATTATATCAGTATTAATAATATTCAAATAATAATAATAACGATAATAATAAGGGTCCGGCTATACACACCCCAAGACTTGCTAAGGACACCCCACATAACTTAAATGTCACATTAAAATACCAATATACCCCCAAGACTATCTAAGAACACCCTACAAAAAAAAAATTCTGCGACAAGCACGACAAATATTTGTTGAACGGACAATGGTCTGTTCGACAAGTATTAGTCGAACATGTCTTCTTCTGTTCGACAAATACTAGTCGAACGTGTCTTCTTGTGTTCGACAAACACTGGTCGAACATATTCTAATCGAACATGCCATCTTCTGTTCGACATATTCTGGTCGAACGTACACACTATAGTTCGACTATCGTAGGTCGAATATTCCACTGTAAGTTTGACAAACTAGGGTCGAACCTACCCGTGAATAAACCCAAATTTTTTCCTAATTTTTTTTTGTTTTAACAACAGTTTATGGTCATCGGAGGGGGATCGGAAAGCGGGGGGAGTGGGAGGAGGAGTTGGAGGAGGAGAAGGAGGCGGGTCCTGGATGGGGGGGGGCGGCGGAGGGGGGGAGGGTCGGAGGAGGAGACGACGACAGGTCGGGGGAGGAGGCGACGGCGGGTCGGGGGAGGAGGAGGGTCGGCGGAGGGGGGAATGGGAGGGGAGGGAAGGGGAGTATGGAGTGTGCTCAGCAGCAAGGGTAGAATAGGGATTTTTTTTGAAATGGGATGTCCTTAGCAAGTCTTGGGATGTCAATAGCCGGACCCTAATAATAATAACGTATTACTCCTTCCTTCATCATTTTATGTGGAAACAAGGATACAAGCCTCAAGAACTCAACTGTTATCTCAACAGAGAACTCCCAAAAGAACAGAGAAGTCCATTATTCTGCGAACAGAGAGAAAAAGAAAATTAATAGAGAGAAAAGAAGGAGAACGAGAGAAGAATGAGAGAGGGGATGGTCGAGAGATGTGTGCGGAGAGGGGAAGCCGCGTGAGAGTGCTCAGGGTGGAGGAGGAAGAGTGTGCTGGCGGTTTCAGCCATAGGATGTCGCTTACCGATGTCGAGCTCGGAGCGGAGCGGTCGCGATGTCGGGGAGAGAGAGATAGAGGTTGGGTCCTGCAGCGGTGCTGGTGCACTCGCCGGGCTCGCCCTCGGCAGAACGTGAGGGTTCGATGGCAGGTGCGCGCAGCGGTTCCTAGACAAGAGGTCTCGTCGGCACACGTTGAGCAGGGACGACGACGTTCAAGTAAGTTAGGGTTATGGATTTATAGTGGTGATTTTGATGATGGTGGTGGTAGTAATGATGAAGATGGGGCTGATGAGGGCTAAGGGAGGAGTTGTCGGCGGGGTGAAGGGTTTAGGTGCCGGAGGTAGGTGACGGCTAGGTGGTGTTTGGTGTGCTCGGGGACGCTAGAAGCAGGGAGAGGAAGGGTGGCCAGGGGTGGCGGCCACTGGGAGACGATGGGCACGGTGGTGGTGTTGCGCTCTTGTGGTCGGACCACTGGCCAGGATTGGGTAGTCGACGACAGGTGGTGGCGATTATGGGGTTTGGTGTGGTAGCTTCGGTCTGGAGGACGACGATGGCGTGGATAGAGTCGATGGGTGATTCTGGGTTGGCCGGGAAAGAGACTACGGCGGCGCGGCACCGAGAATCATGGAGGAGCTGTGTCCTCGGACACGGGGACACATATAGAAAATTAGGGTTCGGGTTTCAAAATTGGTATCGATGTAGTCATGTGTCCTGCGAGACATGGATACGGAGATGGGAGGGTGTCCAGGATTGTCGGACACTAGAAAGAAATGTAATTGTAATAAAATAACGAAAATGAAACACGGACACAGCACACGATGATGGGATGATGTTGGTTGTTGTCTAGGTAGTTTATGATTTTGGAAAACTTATGTTGGTTTGTGGAGAACCAAAGGATGACTCCCCCTTTATATAGGGATTGAAGGTTCCTAATTAGAGAGGGATAAAGATTTAATCAAATATTTCCTTAAAATATTTAAAATATAATCCAATCTAATACCTCATAACCATATTAATGATACTTAATATTTCCAAATAACTTGTAAATATGTTTCTATCCATATCAAACCAAATATATTATTTTTAGTCAAAGATTATAATCCAAAATCAAATCTAAATATATTAATAACGATTCAAAATAATACTTAGTGTTTATCAAATAAATCTCATAAATTTAAATTGATATAGATAAATCTTAATTTAAAATAATCAATATTATCAAATAGTTTGAAAATATATTTCCATAAATACCAATCTCATTTAAAATAATAGATTTAAAACAATATCAAATATCTGCACAGAAATTTTTCATAAATACATTTTTATCTCTATTAATATAGCTATACCTTTATTAGTCAAGATAATAATTAATAAATTAAAACCAAAAATCAATTATAATTCAAATATTTACCATAATAATTTCCATTAGTATTTAATCATCAAAATAATAAAATATTTTAATAAACCCAAAATCTATTCTAAAATATTTTGGCAACCCTTTTTGTCATTCGAAAATATTTATGATTACCAAATATGGAATTTCAAACGTAATATATTTTTCTAACAGAAAATATATACAATAATTAAGAATAAATAAAATTTTAAAATTTTGAGAAACAGAAGTTACAGAATCTTACCAAATCACATGGACAAGTAATATATATATATATATATATATATATATATATATATATATATATATATATATATATATATATATATATATATATATATATATATATATATATATATAGGTGTGGAAATATATATGTAGTAGTATATGAATATTTTACCTAAGGGGTGAAAGAAGGTACTAGATATTTTGTATATAAATATTTTTCCTTAAAATCATTCTAGATATTTTTAAATTTTATTTACATTTTAGAAAATTTAGAAAATTATTTTTAATTATTTAAATATATGTTCTTATATATAAAATATACATTATATATTAAGTTTAAATTATATGTAAAAGATTTGTATATATAAAATCATGGATTAAAATATAAGAAATGGGAATTTTGGGAATATGACTCTTCCCTTATTTATGCTCCTTGTCATATATCATAAATATATGATAAAGAGGATCTACCCTATTTTGGACCCACCATATTTTAAACACCCTACATATATGCCTCCTCCCATGTAGCCACGTATCCCTCTTTACAACAACTATATATATACAGCTTACACACACGTAAAGAAATCAGGAAAAAAAGGAGAAAAAAAAACCTAAACCCTATTCTTCTACTGCCCCGTGCAAGAAGAACACCCGCAACAGCGTTGGCTGCTGCAGCCATCACCGTGCACCGCAACCAGCTTGGCGTGCACCGCCAACCCGCCATCGAGTCGCGTCCCTACCATGCCGCCGGTGACTGACAGAGTAACGTGCGGCGCGCAAGAGCGCAGCAGCGGCACGCTGAAGCGCAAGCAACAGCAGCGGCACGGAGCAACCGTTGCCATCCGTATGCCGCCTCGCCACCACAATGGCCACGCCATGCCCCGACGACTCCGACGAAACACCCTGGGTGTGTCCCCGACGTCCCCAACGTGATGCTATGTCGATTCGTTTGTTTCGTTCGAAATCCCGTCGTAATGCGCAAGATTTGAACTCAGAATTAGTGCTACTTTGCAGCAACTTTGCACACATTTTTGGGACAATCCAACCATTGGATCGTCGATCCGATTCTTCTTTCTCAATCATGGTAAATACCTTTTCGCTCACCTAAAATTTTAACCGTTAATTCGATCATTTGATAGATCAAAACCGGCCACCAAATTGACCTTTTAAACACACTTATTTTTGGACAATTTTGTGGAGCCTACTTCGTGGATTATTTCTCTCTCGTCGAAGCTCTATTTGATGAACCACCAATGATGCATAGAAGGTATAACCAACTTTGACCCATAAAAATTTTAGTCGTTTGGTTGGCTAGAAATCGATGCCAAAGTTGGCCTCTCGAAATCGTAATTTTTAACATATAAATTTTGGATTTTGAACCTTGGACATCAGATTCCAAATCTAGCACCACCATTAGACTCATGGTATCGTTCTGGCCAGGATTGACATATAATTTTTCAAATTTGGATAACCTTTGTCTTGGCGTGTTTGACGGTACAAAGCGGATCTAATGGCCGACACCATTTTGACCCAAAATTATCATATTGTCCCTGTGTCCAGAATTGGACTTATGGGTAGCTAAACTTAGCTATTTCTTTTAATCCGAGACTGATGGCGATGTCCGTTTCAACATTCGGGGATGTTTGCGAAAGATTCATTTTTGGTGTTTCTATTGACTGATGATTTAATCGCGACTTGTTGTCTAGTCATCATACAACCTCCAGGCAAATATGCCTTACCAACTTGTATAGTATGTTATGCATGTTTATTATCAGTCATTCTAGTTCATGTTTATTTTTGTCTTGTATTATCTCTTGATTTTTGTACATGCTCATGATGTTCACTTTACATGTTTCCTTATATGCTACACGTTTTTCTTTTCTTATCACATATTGGATCTATACTACACTCCACTTGTTTAGATTTTCATATTCTAGTGTCTTGACTTGATTTCATCACTTGGACTTGACCTTGACTCGATTTGATTACCTGTACTTGTTTTGACTTGACATTGACCTGTTATTAGACGTTGACTATACCTGACCACCTCATTCGTAAGCCCCCACCGAACTGCGATAGAGACTTACTATAGATTTTGAGCCCCAACCGAGCTACGATCTATAGGGCCGTGAGCCCCCACTAAGATGCGGTTTACCCCAATTTACTTATAGTCATGTCTAGTACCACATTTTTAGTGTGGCATGCCAGTGTCTTAGTTCCTTGTGTCATAGTCCATTATGCCTCAGTTGATTTTTTCTTGATTATTTTTTATTTTTTTGCATATGTTGTACTGTTACATTTTAGTATGTTTATATGTATCTTACTAGTCCCATAAGGACCTGGCTATCTCTCCAGGTTTGCTGAGCTCGTTTGTAGATTAGATGGAGGATTGATGACTGTTTATCCAGAATTTCAGGTATATTTTTATTTAATACCTTTTTATATTCGTCCAATTTTATATTTATTTTATTTTGACCATGTTGTTGTATAGCCTAGTTTTGCAAGCTTAGTCCTTCTTCAGAAGCTTATTCAAGATAATTGTAATAGAGTGGTCCACTTTATTGTATATTATATTTTTCTGTTACTTATAGGAACCAGTATGTTAATGCCTGACCAGCATTAGTATACTTTGTTTATACAAGAGTTTATCTTTAGTGGATTGAGAATGATATTAGTTGATTTGATAGATTGATTAGCAACCAATACAGATTATATGTATTCGAGCTAGACTGGAGTCCACTTGATACGTAGCTGGCATGTATACAATCTCCTAGTCCTATGTATTTGGGGACTGGAGCGTTACACACTACAAGAAATTGCATTTTTAGCAACATGTTTTAGCGACATAGGGTCTATTATGTCTCCAAAAGCTATATTTTATATGTATTGGCGACATGAGTTTTGGTATGTCGCGGAATCCAGATAAAATTTACGAGAGGGAAACCAAAAATAAGTCCCGCCAAAAAATTCTCTACATATTGCGACATCTACATGCCGCAAAAGGATAATAAATGTTCAGCGACATACATTCACTTGCTGCAGAAAGTTAATTAATTTTTGGCGACATGTAGCTGTGTAGGGAATAATTTTTTATAATTAATAATAACCTTAAAAAACCTACAAATGAAACCCTCAAATAAAAAACCCCCAAACATTGTGTTCACTCTATCGAAGTAACTATAAGGAGAAAGATGTTTCCGCAGCCTGCGGTGACGGGTGCCGCGGCGGGTCGGGTCCGGCTCCAGCGCCCCACGGCCACCATCTGCCCCGCCCCTGTCTCTCCTCGTCGTTCCCTCCGTGGCCCACGATAACGGGCTGTCGGGTGGCGGGTCTGCGGCCAATTCGGCCTCGAGCGACAGCTCCTCCGGGTCGGATGAAGCTCCTGATCTCGGATTCTATAGGTAAAAATAAAATATCCGTTCCCCCCTCCAACTATGACTTGTTTGTATTTTGTTGCTCATGGAGATTTTGTTGTAATTAGGGTTTATTGGATTGGCTGGAGGTTATGATTTTGGGGATTTGGGAATGTCGATTAGGGTTTTGTTGTAGCCAAGATTGTGTCTTTTGTTGATTATGAGGCTGGGATATTGTGATCGAACGGAATTTGTGCTTGTTTCTAATTTATTGCTCATGGAGGGGGGTTCTTTTGGGTTTGAAAATTTGATGGTAATTAGTGTTTACTGGTAGTCTTTTGTTATTGATGTAATTTTAGTATGATGATGGAATACTGAACACTGATCACTTTTTTATTCCATACTTTTACAAATTATGCCACTTTTAGTCTATGCTATTTATTATAATTTGGATTCTTTAGTTTTACTTCTAAGTATGTATTTTTTTTAGACACAGTTGACGTTGTTGCTCATGGAGGTTTATTTTGGAGATTTTGATGTTAGTTGGTGTTTGTTTGTAGTTTTTATTCATGGATTGGTTCAATTTTAGGACACTTTGTACCGTGGGATGTTGGTTAGGGTTTTGTTGTTGCCAAAATCGAGTCTTTGTTGATTGAGTCAGTCCTCACTGTAATTGATGGGGATTTGGAGATTTCTATGTTCAGAAAGGTTAAGATATTGCTTGAAGACATTTCTTTGGTGATAATTTTAGTATATTGATGGGATATTCATGGCTTGTCACTTTTCTGGTTTGTAATTATACAGATTATTTGATTTTTAGTTTCTGGTATTGCATTCTAGTTTGGATTCTTTTATTTTAGTTGTAAAAGATAATATTTTTCTTCTTCCAGATATTGTTGTCATCCTGAGAGAAATATTTGTTTTCTTACATGTTGAACATATTTTTGGACAGTGTATCAAACATCTGATATCTCACATATACAGTTACAAGAGAGTATGTAAAGTGAGCGATTGTTAGTTTGAGTATATTCACGGACAATCTGTTCATACGTTACATATCTTATCAATTGTTAGCTTGTTTGTTAATTATGGTGCAAATGATGCAAAGTTAATGTGATATGATGCTACTTTGGCATCATTGCTTTTTTGTTTGATAAATTAGTTTTTCTGGACCCATGAACATCCCCTCGGGAAAGATATACTCTGGATGTGTTTACTTCTATTTAATGGTCCATTACACATATTAGTCATATATGCAGAAGTAGTAGGTAAAGTTTGTGAATGTGATTAGTTTTATATCTTTATCTCATTACTTTTTATTGAATTAATTAGATATTCAGACCCCATCAACATACCAAGGGGCAGAAATTTGACTGATCGACTTGCAAAGGCAACAACATGTGGTAGAAGACAAACATCACTTCACGGTTAATACAGTTCTGGAGCACCCAAGATGTAGTGATCTTTCTGTTCCTCCGAAAAGGAATTTCGTTTAATTGCTCTAGAAGCCATCCCACATCAGCGAAATTCCATGGAAAGTATATTTAACCTTAGACCAGTAAATACTATCTGGCCGAAAGTTCTTCCTTTACCTACATCACCTAAACATCCAAGAGCACTTGTAATTAGTACTTGCCCAGCGTCTCCTACTTTCAGGCAAGATGATTTAAGGAGCCCACCCCATCATGTAGAAGTAAAGTTGAGTTTCTTACATTAAGCTCGTGAGTAGAGGTGAATCTTATATTTTGTTTTTGCATAATGGAAGTTGTAATAGTACTTATTCATGCATATACTATGTAATGGGTAAAAAATTTCAAAATTCAAACTAGAAAGTTACCCAATTCTGAATGTTGTACTTTGTATTTTACAGTGAAAATGGGCAAATGGCTGCAATTAAAGAAGTAAAATTTATCTCTGATGACTCAAACTCAAGAGAATGCCTCAAGCAACTAAACCAGGTAAGCTTCTTACCAATTGTATCAAATATCATTTTGTACTTTTATGTCTGAAGGTGTCCTGCATTTACTATTTGAACGACAAAAATTTGAAACCAAGAATGAAACTTATTTTAATATGTTCTCTAAATTGTTCAGGAAATAACTTTGCTAAGTCATCTATCACATCCAAACATCATGCAGCACTTTGGCAGTAAATTGGTAACTTACGGCATCCACTAAATTACTCTCTCTCTCTCTCTCTCTCTCTCTCTCTCTCTATATATATATATATATATATATATATATATATATATACCTTTTCAGTTGTATGGAACTTATTTTACAATCAGAACGTGAGGAAAATTAGTATCTGATGGAACTTTATCAAAATAATCAATGACAGGAATGATGTACCAAATGTGGTATTTGCCCAATTTATGGTCTGTACAGCTGAAATGTTGCATTCTGGGACATAGTTAGAGCAATATCTTAATTGGTTTTGATCTGAACTTGAGAAGCTAAATGATTTTTTGAGTTATGTTCTTGATGTTCTAAGAACTATCTGAAACAAAAGGAAGAATAAGAAGCAGAGACGTGAATTATCAACTGGAGGGTGCTTACTCCATGTATGAATAATATGAATTTTAAGATTAGCTATTTGTTGTGTGCTAAAGTTTTATATGAACTATATATTTCCGAAAATATTTGTATATTCACCAAACATGGGTTTTCCAAAAATTTAATTCCAGGGAATTTGATTCGTGGGAATATAGAATTCCTGGCTACATAGTATTTCGCGTACCAAACACACCCTTAGAGTTTAGTTTGGCGCATGATTTTCTTTATATTTATTCTGAAATTGATTTATTGAAATTGATATCTGTTAATCTCTAGGTAGTGATTAGTTTATATGACAATAATTGACGAGGATGGCAAACTTCGAGAGAAATTAGGTTTTATATATTCTGAGTATTTTTAGGGTTGGATTTTTGCAGGCTAGGTGTTTGTGGAAATTCTGCTGAGTTGTCCCGTTGTGAAATTTGTCATGTAAAATTGTAGATTTTGATACTCACTTTGACTAAATTGTATCAGTCACGACATAGACACCCCAAGGATACACAAGTTTGGCACAACATCCATGTCCCTAACACACAAAAAGAAAACACTTCTTCCTAATTGTGCTACTACTAAACTGTAGGTTAGATATAACTTTTTGGTTGTTAATATGTAGTTACTATTTGTTGTAAGTGCTTCATTTTGGTGGTTTGGGCTAGAGTTTTCTTTCTTGTGCGAGGTAAGTGGTGATATTGGTCAATTTTTTTTCTTTTCAATTGGTGTTTTTCTTATTGCTATGTTTCACTATGACCATTGGGCATGATCAATTGATTTATAACCAAGGTACCTCGGTGTTATATTTTTTCTTGTCTATGTGATAATTTTGGTATTTGCTTTTATATGTACCAAGGTCTGATTTCCTGATGGCACTTTCCTATTTTTTGCAGGTTCAACACCAGATATTGTTGAGTTGCTGTTTTGAGCATATTTGAGGACAGGGTACCGATGGTAATCTATTTACTTTCTTTGTCTAGAACAATTATTTATCAGTTCTGTATATATGTGGGTTATATTCGCGGGAAACATGGATCTCTTCGTTTTCCCTTGGAGGCTCTACTGAGGGTAGCAGAAATTCAATAAGTTATTGGAACCAGTCTTTGATTGGTAGGAATAGAGTTAATAGACATCATAATGAACTCTCATATGAATATAAGCTTCCTATGCATGTCATGTCTGGAATAAAGTTCTTCCGTAACATCTTATTTATAGCTGTTTCTTGGTGTTGGGGAAACTTTGATATGAATAAATGATTTCTGTTGTAAGTTTGGCCCATATTTCCCATATATTGTCCTTATCCTTGCCCGCAAGTCCACTTTGAGTCAGCTTTTAGCAGTAAGTTCTAATATGCCCTAAAGAGTGAAGACGTGTTGATCTATCATAGTGATCCGTCTCGTGTTCTTCGACTACCACAAATCTATGCAAGTATACTTTATTGTGATTCAAGGAAAGTTACGTACATTTTATACTTTCTATCAGGTATGGGTGCAATTATAGCATAACATAACTAGTATAAATATGAGTACTGATACGCATAACATAGAAGATCAAAGCATCTTTGTAACCAACTATGGACTTGGCCTATGCATAAGTCATGTCAGTCATGAGGTTGGTGTTCAACTTCCATATCCCGGTGCCATAATTTGATCCATGCTTAATGAAGATTTAGCTGAAAAACATAGGGGTTGGAATTTGGCTTTAATGCATATAATTAACGGTTTGTGGAAATAATTTCCAATTAAATCTGATGATTTTTAATTATTTCCCTTGAGAATTTCAGTTTTGACTCCATAGAAACTTATTTACTACTTATTAATACCTGACTTCTTTTTTCCTAAATACTTCTGTTAACTGTTATTGTTTGTCTTTTTCAGGCCAACCTTGCTGATTCGTTCTTGGCTGACCTTGATGATTTGTCTGACAATGAAGCTCATCTTCTTGTAAGTATTTACACTATCATTAGAGTATCATTGGTCCTTATTTATCTTAGAATTTCCGATAGAAGAAATGGTACTTGTATTTGTTGACTTTCTCTCATCTCTTTTGTTCAATAAATATGTAAGTATTTCCATACTTGTTAGGCAACAATCACCTTTTAATGTTGAAGTTGTTTGTTAGGATGAAGAGGATGCTGATGCAGGAGACATGGAAGAGGATGGTGATGGTGATATTGCTGACATTGAAGCTCTTAACAATGATGACCTTGACAGTTTCTCAAAACTGCAAAAGACACAACGTTATATTGATATCATGCAGGTAAATATGCAGGCTGCTGGAAAATATTATTTTCATGTTTGTTAACCTTCATATTTTTGAGACTTTAAAATGATCAAAGTTTACATCATTATTTCTTCTTCTTTTTCCCATCACGCACCACTGGAGGTTCAACATGGCTTTGGATTTGCTAGTATGTCATCGAGGGATTTGAATTTAGATCAATGGATAAATATGAGAGTTAATGGTTCTCTTGAAGATTATTAAACTGCCTGTGGGGCAAAGGCAGTCCATATATTGATTTAGTAGTTTTTACTGCCGGGGATCAGTAGAGGCCTAGTGATGACTCCATATATAGGATTTTGTGTAAAGGATCTGTTATCGTTGTATCTGCAAAAAATGCGGACGAGCCAAATCTGTCAAGTCTTGGGTGAATCCTGTCCAGAAAATGCAGATAGAAGGATCCAGATTCATCAATCTTGGAGTGTTATCATATTGGATATAACAACATTACGTCACAATCTATTGGATCATAAGGCAAAGGCAAAATTTTATCTTTAGAGAAACTCATTATCGCTACTGTTAAACACAAGTGCATCATCACTCTTGCTGGCATCAACCCCAGTTGCATTTCTTTAGAGCTACTATATGGGTTATACATATTTGAGAAGTGAAGGTTGAAATCATCTCTTCATTGTGAATAATTATCCTCATGGTAGGCATCCTCATTCATTTGTTATCCTGTAAATTATGCATCGATTGTCTTTAAGCTGATTGTGTCCCATCTTCTCAATCTTAGTTTCATTCTTTTAGTATATTTTTTTTTACTTACAATTTTGTTTTCTTTAATTTTTTTTTTGCAGGATCACATGAACGACAAGTCAATTTTTTAGGAAGAGACTCAGGCAAATTTTTTGGGAAGAGACTCATGCAAATTTTTTGGGAAGAGACTCATGCAAAAATTTTGGGAAGAGACTCGGGCAAATTTTTTTTTCGGAAGACATGAATTAATATTTTTTTCTACATTATATTTTTCGAAGCTGGAATACAATACGTTTGTGGAATACATTACATGTCTTGTTGAATGAATTACTTGAAATTGTTAAGATATTTGCATTAATGGATTATTTTTGAGATAACAGTTTTATGATATTATATTGTATATCATGTTTTGTGTATAACTTCTTGTTCTTTGTTATCAAGTTCTTCTAATAGAAATTTTACTTTGTAATTTAATTTTGAAATAAGGTTTTTGCATATTTATGTTGAAAAATATATGCAAAAAGAAAAAAAAATCATACAAAAAATTAACATAAATAGTATAAAATAGCTTTCGCGACATCACACAAATTAGGTAGCAGAAAGTCATATCGTATACATTTAAAAAACTATTCTTCCCCGACATGTGTTATGTTGCCAAATATAACTAACGTTCTGCGACATAATCGACACGTCGCCAAAACTTATTTTAAAAAATATGTGTGTGATGTCGCCAAAAGTGGGTATCTTTCCGCGACATGGTGTGTTCATGTCGCCGTATACTTTCCCAGACAAGGCTACGGCGACATGCGTGCGACATAACGAGATATGTCGCAGAAACTCATTGGCGACACAAATATGTCTTTCGGCTACATATTCCGCATGTCGCAGAATATGCATTTTCTTGTAGTGACACTACTTTATGTTATTTCCTTTGAATGCTTATGTACCTTCCTTCAATCCAGAGAATGGCACGACCGAGAGCCGCCCCACCGGAAGAGCGACTGCAGAGGGAGCATCCACCTCCCATCCCATGATTCGGGACGCACCCGAGACCCTGCTCTTACCTCCTCCACCTCTATTTTTGACCAAGACTAGCGGGCCCGTGCCTGCGGAGGGATCCTAGTTCTATGATTTTATGAGGGTTATGATGGAGACCCAGCGAGAGCAGACTGCCCTTATAAGACATCATGGATAGCGCTCACCAAGTCGTTTTGGCCGCCATGGACAAAGTGATTGCCCAGCAGCAGCAGCCACCACCCACATAGCCTACCAAGCCCAAGTCTAGCACCATCCTAGACTTCAAAAAGCTAGGACCCCGAGACTTTAGTGGCACCAAGGGCATCATATATGCCGATGAGTGGCTAGAGGATATGGAGAGACTCCTCCGTATTTTCCAGCTTCCTGATGGTCTAAAAATAGAAGCCATGGGCCTTCAGTTTCATGACATAGCGAGCACATGGTTTAGGCATGACGCCAAGCTTGTTGTGAGAGACCTTACCTGGAAGAGGTTTAGAGAGCTGTTTCAGCAGAGATTCTTTCCTCCTGCAACAAGAGAGATTCTGGAGCATCAATTCCAGAATCTGGAGCATGGAAACCAGACAATCGAGGAGTATGCTACAGAGTTCAGTCGACTGAGCCGGTTTGTATACTATATAGTGCAGGACCCTGAGATTCGGGCTAGGAGGTTTCGATATGGTTTGACCCAGGAGCCTTTGCGTCCATGTCATTGCTAATGGCGTGAAAACTTATGCAGATATTCTGACTATAGCACATGGGTTGGAGGTCAACTTAGGCCTTCGCCTGAAGAGGGACAGAGAGACTTTTGGGGGTAGTAGCACTGGCAGACTAGCCAAGCGTCTACATATTCCACCGAGATCGCATCCGCAGACTCAACAGTAGTATCAGCCTCCTGTTAGAGCACCGGAGCCGCAACAGAGATCAGTTCGAGTTAGTGACGTCTGTACCTTCTATAAGAGGCCAGGCCACCATACTGATATATGTTGAAAGAGGTTGGGACACTGCTTATCATGTGGGTCTTCCACCTATCAGGTGTAGGACTTTCTGTAACTTCACTTCCCATATTTTTGAAAATTTTATAAATTTTCTGGTTTAGATTTGATTAAATGTTGAATGTTATCATGTTTTATTAAATATTTTGAATAAATATTTGGATTCATTTTTTAGAGGGAAATTAAGAGCAGAATTCAAATTTTAAATATATTATAAAAAATAATTGTGGATTCCACCCCTAACTAATTTTAAAACAGAATATTTTCTGTTGTGTGCAATAAATGAAAAAGACAGGGACCCTACTGCTTAATTGCCAGAGCGGGAGGGCTTATGTGTAAATTTCTCATTTTTTATAAACTCATCGAATAAGAGAGAAACTCATTTCTCATCTCAACATTATTTTTCCTAATTCCTCTTTCCCCAAACCCGAAGCCTAACCCTAGCTCACCAGCGACGAGGAGGTTAGCGATGGCGTCGAGCTCTCACAACAGCGCCTGAGGACCTTCCTCAGCGGCGGTGCTCATGGCACACGACAATTTCTGGAGATTCTTCAACCTTTCGACGACTGCATCATCTCTTCTCCAGTGATCTAGCAGGATACGGACGTGGAGTAGCTTGTTCTTCTTCGACTCCGTTGAGTGAGCTCGATAGAGGTTCGTAAGTAATCTCGTAACACTTGATACTGTTTGAATCTCAAATTCTCTCAAATTTTTGACCGATTCACTCTGTTTTGTACTCAATTTTCGTATAGGAATTTGATCGAGATCGATCAAGCTAGATGTTCTTTTTCTCTCAAGAATAGTAGAGAATGAGTAAGTTTTCGGTCCAAGTTATTCAGATCTGGTGATTTTTTAATATTTTGGAATTTTAGTAATTAGAACTATTTTCCTTGATCAGATCAACATGTTTACTGATCTCTAGAGAGTCGATTCGATTTATGATCGAAGCATTGTAAGTAAGTTCCTGTGGAGTTATTGATCCTTTGAATTATTCCTTCAATTGCACAATTCGAAGGTATGATGAACTGTTCCTTTTGCCATATTGTTCGATGTGATGTTGAACAGATTTTTGATCTTTTCCGAACAAGAAGAGCAGCTGTGTCCAGTTCTTTGAGTGTGCCGATTTCTTCGGGATTGTACTCATTACTTGAAAATTCAGAACATGTATGCGTTCTATTCTTTTTATTTGCAAATGCACTTTGATTTGTTGTTTAGTTGCAGTCTATTGTGGAGGTCGGGATGCGTTGTCTCCGGATGTAGCCATGTCCAGCCTGGTCTTACCATCATTGCTGTGTTCAACAAGTTTGAGTTCAGTTCAATGCCAATCTTAAGAGGATTAGCATTGGTCAAAGGTTAGATACCTGGAGTTGGGTTGATCATGCCGAAGAGCAGCTCGTGTCCCTTGGTGTGTTCAGTGTCAGGGTCGAGGTTGCAGGACAGAGTTTTGCGTGGCCAAGACGAGTTGGAATTATATGGGGGAAATGGTGTTGATAGTTGCTTTATTTTATTTTTGTTGTGTATTTTTCTTTCTGAGTTTTTGTTACCTCCAATTCAAAACTTAAATTGTGTATATTATACTTTGGGTTGCAAATATAAGGGGATTGCTTGGTTTTGAGCCTCATTTTAAACAGTAAGAATCGAACCTGTGTGTTATTTTCTTTTGTGAATAAATGCAGGCTTCCTGGGTTGTGTGTTTGCAGGTTGGGAATTTTATGATCATAGGAAAAAATAGGTTTTGGAGTATTAAATTACAAGATTTTGAAGGGTGCAGTTGAGTGGAGTATACTATGTCTATTTAAATTTAAATTTCTGTATTAGATGATCGTGTGCTCAAGCAATGAGTGCTTTGCTAAGTTTTGTGTAGCAAGTTTGTTAAGCTTTGTGGTATCAAGATTTTAAGCTTGTGTGGGTACCTTAGTTTCATTCGGAGTTATGTTTTTTTGTGGGAGAACAGTTAGTTTGAACTAGTTAGTTTACTTAGAAACTGTTATTTTGTAGTGTGTAATAAGGAATGGAGAAAAGGTATTTTTAGTAGGTATGTTATAATAACTAATATTTAGGATGGTTAATTGAGTCTTGGTTAGCAAGGGGTTAAACTAAAAATTATTAGTGACCAGATGTTAGCTAGAAGTATTTAACTAGTGAGCTTTAAATTAACCAACTTGTACTAAAATTCAGGTGGACTTACAGATCATCTCCCTACCCTTGATTACCGGAGTAAGGCAAGTACTTTTCTACGGTCTTTTGCATTTACAAATCTTGTACTCTTCTTGTGACACGTCATGACACGATATCCTGTACCCTTGTACTATTGTATTCCATGTTCTTGTACTTACTTATGTCGGGTGGGGAAATACACTAGCCATGTGACCAAACCTCGGTTACTATATTCATGTAGATAGCTTAGGCCTCGTATCATGCACGTGGGCCCTAAGTCGTACCATATTCATGTACTCCTATACATGCTCCTGTACTCACCCCAACCGGTCACATGAGCTAGTTGTATTTCAAACATGGTGCACTTATCATATCTTGTACTTCAGGATTATAGTTTCATTCCTGTACACTACATTTCCTGTACTTTATATTTCATGTACTTTATATTCCTGTACTGTAGTTCCTGTACTTTATTTCCTGTACTTACATTCCTATACTTTTCTGTTTATTCCTATATTTCATTTACATGTACTCCTGTACTCATTTCCATATCATGTTCTTGTTCATTACCTAGAACTGTACTTTGCTCCGCTCCTGACTGGATATGTTGTTGGTGTACTTGCAGGATATCATTCTACCCTATGGGCCAGAGCTCGGGATCTTAGCTGAGCAGGATGGAGACATGACTTAGCTAGAGGCTTCAGGTTTAGACTGTTTAGCTTTACCTTTAGATATTATTTTAGAATTTATGGTATATTTCATTTCTGTTGACTCTAGTATTATTTATGTTTTATGGATTTTTGAATTATGGTGATCGTTCTGGGAACGTTTTTAGATGCTGTGATTATATACATTTATGGTTATCTGGTTGGATTTCCCTAGTTTGGTACAGCTTACTTTGTCGTGTCTAACGACTAAGGCTGGGCATGTCCGACTCTTGTCCGATTATTCGGGAGCGGGTCATGACATGTTTTAGTGGTGGCCCATACAGGTTTGTCCTAATAGTACCTTGGTATTAGACTACTATTGAGGGACTTGTTAATACTAGGAAAACTTGATCACATCATAGGAAATCGGGTACATCGGGAATATTAATATTCTATAAACACTTGTTTTTAGGATTATGACATTTTAACAGTTTTTTGTTTTTCAGATAGTTTCAGACACGCAAATATAGGAACTGTCGATTCACCTGCACTTGACGCCTCCGAGCTTCTACTACCTCATGTCGCCCTACTATCCCCATGGGTAGTACCTAGTTGATGGAGATGTTTCAAGAGTTCTTTGACACCCAGATGGAGCAGGCCACCCTTTTCTGAGCTAAACTTGCAGATGCACTTTCCGAGCTAGGGAGAACTTTTGACTTCCAGACTTTTAGACTTATGGATTTCCCCGACAACCGAGCGCATATCTTGTACTGAGGAGCAGATCGAGAATCTGGAGCTGTCACTGAAGATCATCCAAGTCTCTGAGTACCCGACTCCTCTGGAGATTGGAGCCTCCAGCCAGGAGATCCAGAATATAGCATAGACAATGGAACAAGACGAAAAGCTAAAGCCAGGAGAGACATGAAGACTTATGACGAAGATAGCAACTACCCTGGACTCGCAAAGCGTCGCAACACTCAGTCAGCATTTCTTCGATCACATCAACAGTCGTATCATCGGGAGCAGATCTCAGCAACCAGCACACCACCAGCCGTATATTCCTGTCAGAGCCCTGTATTTCAGCCCCAGCAGGAGATTCAGATGATGACCACTTGCAATTTTTGTCGTCGCCCGGGATATCACCATAAAGAGTGCCACAAAAGACGGAGGCTATGTTTATTCTGCGGATCGTCTGCCCACCAAGTCAAGGATTGCCCGGAGACCGCTGATCACACTGCCCAGGACGAGCACGAAAAGCACCAGGACTGCAGCAGAGGGATCCGCCTCTCCAGGTTCAGCAATCGCATGGAGCACTGCCGCAAGGACCAGCCTATGTCAGGACAGCTGAAGAAATTGAAGTGATTCCAGTCCCGGAGGAACACTGAAGATAGATTGAAGACAGAAGGCTTCTTTTCCATGGTTGGAAAAATCATGTATCTTGATTCGTAATCCAGTCTTCCCTTAAAAATTTCTCTTAGCACTTAGATCATTTCTTATAACTTCTCGTTTTCTATTTTTAAACCTGGGATGATATTCGAAACTTATTTTGAGATATTGTTTCCTATTCAGTAAACATGTTTCATATCCACAATTTGATATTGTTGAAATCTACTACTCGATATTGTTTGCCTATTTCCTTTGATGATTTCGATTTTCTACTCGAGAGTTGTTGTTCACTACCTGTTTAGACCTTGTCTCATATCCATGATTTTGCTTATTTTCTGGAATACTTGTTCCTACTTGTTATCGATATTCTGTTCGCCAATCAAACTTGTACTAATTAAGATTTATTCCTACTTGAAATATCATTCTGAAATCGTGTTTGAACCTTCGCTTCCATTGATGCTTGTTTGAGATTCTATTTCTTAATTTGACTTTATTCGGGACTCTCTCTCTATTTACGATTTTGTTTACTATTGAGATTCGCATGTTTCATATTTACGATTCAATACTTTTTTACCTATTGGAACCTGTTTTTCTAGTTACTATATGAGACCTTGTTACCTCGTTGAAATTTCTATTCGAGATTTCGCTTCTTATTCACGACTTTGTTGATACTTGATTTTCTATTTTTGACTATACTGGAGATTTCGTTTTCTATTCGAGTTTTGCTCAAGATTTCATTGTTATTCGAAATTTTATTGAAACATGTTTCCGGTATGAGATTTATTCCTTATTTTAAAAATTGTCTCCTATCTGATACTTTGTTTCTGTTCATCCCTCGAGACTGTTATTCCTTAAGGATAACGTTCCATGTACGGAACCTTGTTACCATTTCAGACTTCAATTGAGATTCCGATTACTATTCGAAACTTCGTTCCCTGTTCTAGGTTTAAAATCTTCTTGTTTGCCCCTTTTTAGTACCACAACTCCTTGTTGGATCCTCTGTTGCTTTCTGGTATCTAGTGAACTCCTTGTTTTCTAAATGATAGAAAACTTTATCTTTTTCGTGACTTGGACTATGAGAACTCATTTTGAATTCCTTGAACTTTTTTGAAATTCATATGGATAAGGTCGAGAGACTACTCGATGACCTACTAGGGTGTGGCAGTTGCGCACTGCCGCAATTATCTGGATTATAGAGACCGAAGGTTCACTGCTGCCAGCAGCGCACTGGCGAGGCAGGAACTCTAAGTTGAAGTGAATTCAAACATTCATAGGTTTTGAATATTCTTGAGACCTTGTCATATTCTTCATATCTTGAATCTCTCGAGTTGCTTCCTCAATGATTGTTAGAAAATGGATAAAGTTGATAGAATATTCGGTGACATATTGTTATTCGAGTCACGGAACCGAAAATCCACTGTAGTCAGATATATACTGACGGGGTAGGGATTCTAAGCAAAGTGATTTCAAATACCTATATGTTCGTGGATACCATGGAGAATATGTTTCCTTTTCATATGATTATTGGTTTTCGAGAATCACAAATCCTTGCACGTTTTCTTTGATTTGATACTAATACCTCCTGAGTAGTTCCATCTGATTTTTCAAATCGACCGATGCAAATTCTCTTTTTGCATTCTATTGTCGGATCATTTGACTTCCTAGACCTGGATTTCATCCTATCAGATTTTATCATATCTATATTCTGATCATGTTTTGTCTAAATTTTGATCTGATCATACCTATCTAACAGTGATTCTCCTATCGTACTAAACTTTCAATCATGCCTAGAAGATCGTGCCTCACGATTTATCCTCTAAGTTGTAATTGAAATTTATTCCACCTCGTGACTGTTTGATCCTCGATCCTTGTCAAAGCGTGATGTTTCAAACTTCTTGTGTGTACTTGGTCTCAAGTCTCAGAGCGTCATGGGATCAGCAGAAGCACTGGACGGACAGCAGCAGACGACCACTGGAGTTCACAGTTGGAAGTAGAGTGTTCCTGAAGATCTCGTCGACCAGAGGCATTATTCGTTTTGGCATAGACGGGAAGCTCCGTCCGAGATTCATCGGGCCCTTCGACGTGACGGTGTGGATTGACAGGGTGGCATATCGACTAGCACTTCCAGCCAGCTTGGAGGAAGTGCATAATATTTTCTACGTGTCTCAGCTTCGACGATATATTCCAGATCCGAGCCATGTTGTTGACTACACAGATTTGGAGGTGGGCCCCAGTTTGACTTACACAGAATAGCCAGTGGAGATTCTTGAGCGCAGGGTGAAACAGCTGAGAAACCAGACGATTTCACTTGTTCCAGTCATGTGGAGGCACCACTCTACCGGAGAGTCCACATGGGAGCACGAGGACGAGATGCGGAAGCGATATCCTAGTTTATTTGCTTGATTATATTTTGCTATTAAAATTTTAAATACAATAAGTGGCTTGTGTCTGAACCTCATTTGTGGTTTTTACTTTGAGATTTAAATTTTTGTTGTCCTTCGAATTTCGAGGACGAAATTTTTTTTAGGGAGAGTGATTTGTAACTCCACTTCCCATATTTTTAAAATTTTTATAAATTTTCTGGTTTAGATTTGATTAAATGTTGAATGTTATCATGTTTTATTAAATATTTTGAATAAATATTTGGATTCATATTTTAGAGGGAAATTAAGAGCGGAATTCAAAATTTAAATGTATTATAACAAATAATTGTGGACCCCACCCCTAACTAATTTCACAACAGAATATTTTCTGTTGTGTGCAATAAATGAAAAGGGCAGGGACTCTACTGCTTAATTGCCAAAGCAGGAGGGCTTATGTGTAAATTTCTTATTTTTTATAAACTCATCGGATAAGAGAGAAACTCATTTCTCATCTCAACATTATTTTTCCCAATTCCTCTTTCTTTAAACCCGAAGCCTAACATAGCTCACTGGCGACGAGGAGGTTGGCGATGGCGTCGAGCTCTCACACCAGCGCCTGAGGACCTTCCTCAACGACGGTGCTCATGGCACACGACAATTTCTGGAGATTCTTAATCCTTTCGACGACTGCATCATCTCTTCTCCAGCGATCTAGCGGGATGCGGACGTGGAGTAGCTTGTTCTTCTTCGACTCCGTTGAGTGAGCTCGATATAGGTTCGTAAGTAATCTCGTAACACTTGATACTGTTTGAATCTCAAATTCTCTCGAATTCTTGACCGATTCACTCTGTTTTGTGCTCAATTTTCGTATAGGAATTTAATCGAGATCGATCAAGCTAGATGTTCTTTTTCTCTCAAGAACAATAGAGAATCAGTAAGTTTTTGGTCCAAGTTATTCAGATCTGGTGATTTTTTAATATTTTGGAACTTTAGTAATTAGAACTATTTTCCTTGATCAGATCAACATGTTCACTGATATCTAGAGAGTCGATTCGATTTGTGATCGAAGCATTGTAAGTAAGTTCCTATGGAGTTATTGATCCTTTGAATTATTCCTTCAATTGCACAATTTGGAAGTATGATGAACTGTTCCTTTTGCCATATTGTTCGATGTGATGTTGAACAAATTTTTGATCTTTTCCGAACAAGAAGAGCAGCTTGTCCAGTTCTTTGAGTGTGTCGATTTCTTCGGGATTGTACTCATTACTGGGAAATTCAGAACATGTATGCTTTCTATTCTTTTTATTTGCAAATGCACTTTGATTTGTTGTTTAGTTACAGTCTATTGTGGGGGTCAGGATGTGTTGTCTCCGGATGTAGCCGTGTCCAGCCTGGTCTTACCATCATTGCTGTGTTCAACAAGTTTGGGTTCAGTTCAATGCCAATCTTGAGAGGATTGGCATTGGTCAAAGGTTAGCTACCTGGAGTTGGGTTGATCGTGCCGAAGAGTAGCTCGTGTCCCTTGGTGTGTTCAGTGCCGGGGTCGAGGTTGCAGGACAGAGTTTTGCGTGGCCAAGACGAGTTGGAATTATATGGGGGAAATGGTGTTGATAGTTGCTTTATTTATTTCTGTTGTGTATTTTTCTTTCTGAGGTTTTGTTACCTCCAATTCAAAACTTAAATTGTGTATATTATACTTTGGGTTGCAAATATAAGGGGATTGCTTGGTTTTGAGCCTCATTTTGAACAGTAAGAATCGAACCTGTGTGTTATTTTCTTTTGTGAATAAATGCAGGCTTCCTGGGTTGTGTGTTTGCAGGTTGGGAATTTTATGATCATAGGAAAAAAAATGGGTTTTGGAGTATTAAATTACAGGATTTTGAAGGGTGCAGTTGAGTGGAGTATACCATGTCTGTTTAAATTTCAATTTCTTTATTAGATGATCATGTGCTCAAGCAATGAGTGCTTTGCTGAGTTTTATGTAGCAAGTTTGTTAAGCTTTGTGGTATCAAGATTTTACTAAGCTTGTGTGGGTACCTTAGTGTCACTACCACTTTTCTAGGACAAGGGTATTTCTGTCATTTCATAAATGGAGCCTATTTTTTTCTTTTAATATGATGGTTGTAATTATTAGTAGTCTAATTAATCATTAGTCATGGTAGACCTCATTTATTTTTGACTTGGCCAACTAGTTGATAAATTAGACTCTATTCATGGTTAGGTTGAACACAAGTCTTGATTAGAGCCAAACCACTTAGCCTACTTAAGGACCCACTTAATACTAAGTGTAATAAGAGGATTAGGGCTAGTCTAGAGCCTATTTAACCCCCCATTTAACCCCAAATGGCAGCCACCATTAATTTAGGCTTTCCATCCTTTCCTCCATTCCAAACTTCCCCAAAATTTCCTCCTCCTTCTTCCATTGGTTGGGCAAAAGCTTAGGGGAGCTCAAGGAGGCTAGGAGAAGGCTCTAGCTAGCAAGGATTTGAAGGCTCCATCTCCATCCATTTTCTTTATTTTCGTGCAACTTGGTAGAGGCTCCTTCCTACATAGGTATTACCCTATAAACTTGCATTTCTATTATCAAATTTTATGTATTCATATAGGAGACCCACCCCATGACTCATAGGGAGTAGATTGAGGTCCTAATGAATCCTATTGGGGTAGTTTCAAGGATTTTTGTGTCTATTCTAGGAGGGCTACTAATTTGACCCTATAGGTGTTTGTTAGAATGTCATAATGACCAATTTTGTTCTATTTTTTTTTCAGTTTTGTGCAAGAGAATAGTTGGTTGCTCATTTTGATAGGTATCTAATGAATTCTAAGTGTTTAATTAGGTGTATACATATCTCTCTCTCTCCTCTCTCTCTCTCTCTATATATATATATATATATATATATATATATATATATATATATATATATATATATATAAATGTATGGACATGTGAGTATGGAGGTTGGGAGCTAAGTACTCACTGTTTGTGTTGACTGGCAGGTGAGTCCTAGACCATGGCAATATAGGTTCTGTTTTTTTTTTCAATTTATTTGCTAGATATGGCCTGGACATTCATGAATAGGTGTTCATGAGATTTCCAATGTATATATATATATATATAATCTATATATATAATATATATTATATATATATATTTATATATATTATATATATATTATATATATGTATTGGTTGTTTGTGTGATGTGAGATGGTAGTGCCTTGGCCATTGGCCAATGTGAATGTAAGTATCAGTTAAGATACTTACTGTAATGTATCAAGATGTGGATTGGGGCTTGGGGATTATGTGCCATGTTTAGGTTAGCACGCTATTACACTGAATTTTGTCCAACCCATGTAATCAGGTTGGTAGTTCAGTCTTTAGTTTGTTAAGTCCACCTTAGGTATCAGATATCAGTCCATTTGGTTTAGAGGTAGGCTAACTTAGTTCAGTCCAGCAGTCATCATCAATATCAGTCCAGGTTCTCCATCTTTGCAGTCCCCTTGTACATGATGTTCAGTCCATGTTTTCCCAATCCATGTTAACATTTCAGTCCATACTTCACCTTGGTTTAACCCTTAATTAGTTGTTTAGTTGGGACTTGAATGTCAGAGTGTTGGTATTAGTAGTGGACTGATACTTGAGTATCACTCATTGATACATACATATATATATGATATAATACATATGTAAGATAGGTATATTAAGATAGTTCTATCTATATGCATATGTATGAATGTTTATAGATATGTATTGATTGAATGTATGCATGTATGTAAGGATGTATTATATATGTATATATAGGAATGTCGCAGGCAACTGATCTTCTTATTCCTCTATTCTTTTTTATTTCAGTTCCTGATTTTGTATGTGTGTGCTATTAATATGGGGTATTAGTGAGTAATGGGATGGTTCACTGTTTGGGTTGCCTTGTGTCGACTGGGGGTGTCCAGACCTCATTAGGCAGCAGGGGTCACCCCTGCAGACCCAGGCAGTAGCAACTATAGGCATTATGCACTCGTGCACATATTGAGTATCAGAGAGAGAGGGGTCGGGACATTTGGCTTTGGCTGGGTCTTGGGAATGTTTTTAAGTGTCTATATATGTGTGTTCATTAGTGTTTGAGAGAGAAGTGAATATTTCCTATGTGAATTGGACACGGGGACACTTGAATGACTGTGTGCAACAGCAGTAGCTTCCCCTGCTACCTAGGGTCTAGTTCCTAAATTCTAATGGACCAATTCACCACCTAATCACTGTTTTAGATCCTTATAATGACTGACATGTAGTCCAGGGCTTGGGGCTTCGAGCCATGGCCTATACTAGCCATGGCATGGCCTGCAGGGTCTTCTGTGCAGTTGAGCACCCTGTCCTGGTGCAGCCTTGCATTCGAGTTATCCTATCCTTTTTTTGAGTTCAGTCCTAGTGCTATGTGAGGGGATGTATAGGAGGGTGTGTAGGCAGACAGAGAGAGAGGTCAGAGGAGGAATTTGAGCCACATTGGCTTAGGCTATTACCATGACTTGAGTTTGGTATCAGTAAGGTGGTATCCTGAGTTCTAGTTTGTGTGTGTATTAGTATCTTGAGTTAGTGAGTATAGGTTTGGGATTTTAGATTGGTTGCAAGTAGGTACTGCTCGAGTGATGCATTGCAGTAGCAGCAAGCACTTGCAGGCAACAACATGGCTTGGTTTCATTGTAATGCAACATGGTTGCAGCAACAGCATAGGGGTACACCTTGCTTGGGTTTCGAATGGCTAGGCCATTCAGTATCAGGTTGTGGGAGCTTGGTGTCTAGAGGTTGGTACCTTGGGTTGGTTCAGGTCTGTGATAGCAGGGCAGTCGCTTGGTATCAGAGGCAGTACAAGGGGCTTAACCCTTGGGGTTGATTAGATTTTAGGAAGTTGTATATGTTACAATCAATTAGTATCCTAGTATCCTAAATTTTGTGTGTGTGTGAGTATCTAGAGTTGTTTGTGAGTGGGTGTCTTGAAGTGTCATGTGATAGGTTAGTAGAGTGAGTATTCAGTGTACTACACACAGGGGTACAGAGTTACACAGGCCTCGAATTGGTCTGTGTGTGGGTATCTTATGTTCAGTCAGGTAGCTAAAGGGAATTCCTCCCTGATCTGTACAAGAGTTGAGTGCACCTCAGTTGCACTGAGGTGCCCAGGCCAGTGTGGCCTTGGCTTGGCTTGCTATTTTCAAGTACAGGACATAGGCTATGAGAGTAGGTATGGATACATGTATGTGCGTATGTGTGTGGGATTAGGGGTAGTGTCCTAAGGTATCTATGATATGGTTTGAGTGTTGTGAGTGTGTGCTTGATTAGCTTAGAGTATCAAATAATGTCTAGGTGAGAGTTTAAGATGTGTGTCCAGGAGAGGGCATAGGCATATAAGCAACTGTAGTTAGTTTATGTTAGGAATTTTAAGGGTCCAACCAAGTAGGTATCAGGGATTTACCTACTCAAAGGTATAGGAGTTTACCTATTAGCATAGTAAGGGAGTTAGCCTAAGTCGAAGGAATAAAGTATTACCTAAGGACTAGAATAGTATATTACCTAGGATAGATTGGTGTATGCTATATACATATGTATAAACTAATATAGGGTAATATTAGGCATGTGAATATCTAGGTTAGGGTATTTTAGGTAGTTATGACTTGATAGAGGTTAACTTGACCTAAAATGACCTAGAATTGACTAAGGTTTGACCAGGGTTGACCAGTTGACCAAAAGTCAACTGTGAGTCAACAATTGACCTAGTTTTGACCTAGATTGTATACCACTCACTAGAAAACCATGTTTGACACTATCTAACACCCATTTAACACATGTATCTCATCTATAGGCTTTGTGACTCCATTTTGAGGCTCGGTTCACATTTATTGCTTGGACGACAGGCGAGTAGATTCTATGATAGTTTTATGATGTTGATATATCCTGTGATGCATGTTATATTAGTGTTCTATCTTGATTCTGACACGATGGACTCACAGATTGGTATTTTATGGATTACTTGATTGGAGATACTTAGTTTCATGCCTATCTTTAATAATGTAATCATGACTAATGTATCCATCGTGACTAATGAAATGTGTGTCAAAGAACCTGGATTCCATGTGTACTAGTCGGGCGGGGAAATACCTAAGAGACATGTGAACATACCCCTTTCTATCCTATTGGTCTTTCGTGAATAATAGCGGCCACACACGTAGGTGTATGGTTTGCCGGATATATCCCTCTAGCCGTTCACATGTCAAACTTTGTATTTCAAATCACTGGTCTTAACACAGTTTGTCTGAGTTGTCTACAACATATCTTGCATGACAGGTTTACTCATTTTTACATATCTGCCTGTTTCTCATATGATCTTGTACACTTGTCTTTTTATTTTACATTACCTCTACAACTTGATCATCGAGAATTTTATTATTATTTCATGACTCATAGCGCTTGTCAGTTATTTTGAACAGTTAGATGTGTTCGTTCCAATCCTGACTGGATGTGTTGACAAATATTACAGATGATGATGGTGACTGCCCTACTTTCTATAGGGCATATGAGGATGACACTCAGGAGCCTGAGGAGCATCTAGCTCAGTAGAGGACTACCCCCCTGATTAGACTAGTTAGTTAGGCTTGACTGGACTGCGATCCAGCTAGTACTTGAGACTTGTAGTATATTTATTACTCTAGGATCTTGTGTTATGTTTTGAACTCTAACTTGTGTTGGGATCTTGCATATATTTTCAGTTATTTTCTTCTATCTTATCTTTCATAATTCGTGCTATCTTCCTTAGATTTTTTTGTGATTGAGTTATGCCATATTATACCTCCGTGCGGAGATGACAGGTACCCTTATAATTGTCTAGTTGTAGTATTTATAGACGACCTATACAGCGTTCTACCGCCGATTCTACAGCGTATGCTGGACGTATACACATTCTCGTGCCATTCCTCAGGGTGCGGGTCGTGACACTTAGTTTCATTCGAAGTTATATTTTTTTTGTGGGAGAACAGTTAGTTTGAACTAGTTAGTTTACTTAGAAACTGCTATTTTGTAGTGTGTAATAAGGAATGGAGAAAAGGTATTTTTAGTACGTATGTATAATAACTAATATTTAGGATGGTTAATTGAGTCTTGGTTAGCAAGGGGTTAAACTAAAAATTATTAGTAACCAAATGTTAGCTAGAAGTATTTAACTAGTGAGCTTTAAATTAACCAACTTGTACTAAAATTCAGGTGGACTTACAGATCATCTCCCTACCATTGATTACCGGATCAAGGCAAGTACTTTTCTATGGTCTTGTGCATTTACATATCTTGTACTCTTCTTGTGACACGTCATGACACGATATCCTGTACCCTTGTACTCCTGTATTCCATGTTCTTGTACTTACTTGTGTCGGGTGGAAAAATACACTAGCCATGTGATCAAATCCCGGTTTATTCATGAAGATAGCTTAGGCCTCGCATCGTGCTCGCGGGCCCTAAGCCGTACCATATTCATGAACTCCTGTACATGCTCCTATACTCACCCCAGCCGGTCACATGAGCTAGTTGTATTTCAAACATGGTGCACTTATTATATTTTCATTCCTATACTTTATATTCCTGTACCATATTCATGAACTCCTGTACATGCTCCTGTACTCACCCCAGCCAGTCACATGAGCTTGTTGTATTCCAAACATGGTGCACTTATTATAGTTCATTCCTGTACTTTATATGTCTTGTACTTCAGGATTATAGTTTCATTCCTGTATACTACATTTCCTGTACTTTATATTTTCTGTACTATAGTTCCTGTACTTTATTTCCTGTACTTACATTCCTATACTTTTCTGTTCATTCCTGTATTTTATTTAATGTACTCCTGTACTCATTTCCATATCATGTTCTTGTTCATTACCAAGAACTGTACTTTGCTCCGCTCCTGACTGGATACGTTGTAGGTGTACTTGCAGGATATCATTCTACCCTATAGGCCAGAGCTCGGGATCTTAGCTGAGCAGGATGAAGACATGACTTAGCTAGAGGCTTTAGGTTTAGACTGTTTAGCTTTACCTTTAGATATAGTTTTAGAATTCATGGTATATTTCATTTCTGTTGACTCTAGTATCATTTATGTTATATGGATTTATGGATTATGGTGATCGTTCTGGGAACGGTTTTAGATCCTGTGATTATATACATTTATGGTTATCTGGTTGGATTTCCCTAGTTTGGTATAGCTTACTTCGTCGTGTCTAACGATGAAGGCTGGGCGTGTCCGACTCGTGTCCGATTCTTTGGAAGCGGATCGTGACACTTTCCTACAGCTTTTACCCGTTCGAGGCCAACTCAGCAGGTGTCATGCCCTAAAACCAGAATACTAGAGAGCGGGGGACAGACATAGCCAGCTACGTACATTGAAGTACAACCCACATCGTAATACGGTCACGGATGTCTAGATGCATGAGGGTTTATCTACAAGCCAACAGTTTCTTATGGTCAAGAACAAGCCAAGTGTCTCAATCTCAAGCAAGCAAGTAATTGTTACAGGATGTTAGATCATCAGACAAATAAAGTAAGGCATCTCAAACATTACATATTCAGATGATCATAAAACTAGTCACATAAAATACTAGACTAGCAAGAGTTAAGTCATACATGATCAACCCTAGGATTTGCCAATCATGTAACAACCCTTAGGCAGACGGAATTAAGTTTCAAAATGAGCTAACACTTGCTCAGCGACTAAATTGCTCAAAAGAATAAGTTACATTAGAGTGGGAGAGCAAAATAAAAAATCCTACTCGTTGCAACAGTTACGCCTGGTGTTCACTATATGGCTGAAAGGCAGGTAGATCCTCGGATATCACTCCGAAATTTGGCCATACAAAACCAGCTGGGTCAGACCCGAGAAAGAGCAAGTGCCACAAGGGAGGCTCCACTTAAGAACTAAAACCAGCATAATCGAAATAGAATAACTGATAAAAGAACGTAAATAACATAAAAGACATGCTTTAAAGAATCAAACTAGCTTGCATTAAGAAAATAAGAGGTGGAATATAATGCCCATGTTAATCATGAGACAATCATTCAGGCACGGCCAATCAAGTCCTACGGCTTGCTATCATTAGCTAACTAGGGTTGTCACAGGCCTAGTTCTAACAAGATGCAATGAGATGTTCTTGCAGTCACAAGCCCTGCAGACTATCTAGGTTATTTAGGCGGGGTTACAAGAGTTACAAGAGTTATCAAGATTACTGGTGTACTTTAGTACTCATGATTCAAGAAGTGCAACACATAACAATATACTAGAATGTGCCCTACTCGTCGACATGCTACAAATCCACATGTGTGGCTGGGATAACGGGATCGCCTGTAACTGAAAAATCTCTCTATATGAACTACTTGATCAATCTAGTCATTAACCTAGTTAGATTCATTATGAATCCCTAACCGTGGTAACCAGGAATCCATGTCCTAGACATGATACAAGACGATACAAGTAGCATATACAGGCACAATCAACCACGGTGTTAAGGCAAGAGTTATACTAGCAAGACAGGAATAGTTATCGCAACAGCAATCAAGATTATACATGTCATGTCAGGTTTACTTGTCATGTCAAGAGTACTTATCATGAGTGCGCCTCGACGGGTATAACCCCACAATCGTGTTTTTATAAAATTCATGAGGAAAATAAAACCTATTGGAGTATACTTATATTTATCTTTAAATTTTATATAAATAGGATTATTTTTGTTGGCTTGGTTTACTCAATTTATCCCTAATGAGTTGGGCTTGGCCCATGAGCCAACCACTGAACTCATTTATATTCTTTGAACAGTTAGCAACTGCCATTTTTTTTCCTTCCTTGCAAAACCTTGAGGAGAAAGTTGATTTCAATTTTCCTCCAACTGCCATCAAACCAGATCGAGCATTCCACTTCTTCACACCATGTGCTCTGTAATAAACTCTTCCACTATTTCGATTTCCCTCCAATTTTTTCCCTCATTTCGAATTCCTGATTCCCTATTTAAACGAGCACAGCCCTTTCTTCCTGTACATCCTTTCTTCCTCCCCAATTCTTCCTCTTAGATCAGCAATGAAAAAAATTTCAGGAGCTCCCATGGAAGCAAGAAGACAACAGTTTGATCCTCTCCTCTTCATCAGATCAACAGCGATGACAGGTGACTATCGAATATTTTTGATTCAGATCTGAACGTTCATTATTTGGAGAATTAGTGATTCAATTCTCTTGAATGATCAGTCGAACGATTCTTCATATCTTAGAATTTCGATGAACTCTGGGAGATCTTCATCGATCCATCTGATTTAGGTGAGTTAATCAAATTCTTTTCTATTGCTCTGGATTTGGAATCGACTCTGTTTCTTGTAATTTCCAGATTAGAGTGTCATTATTCAGCACTCGATCGATCGACTCCTTACTTTTGAATTTCAGAAGAGGTAAGATCATACGAACTGTACGAATAAATTGAATTAGTAGGAGTTGATAATTTGACTCCAGGTTGGTAGACTTCTACTGAAGTTGTTACTGTTAAATCTTCAATGTTTTGATCGGAGAGATAGCTCGTGTCCACATTAGAAAGATACTGACACCAAGAGTTTTTGGATCCCATTTCTCAGGTAATGCCTAACCGATCCTTGAATAGATGTATGTTTGAGAATTAATTAGATTAGCAGGGGATATTTGGTTGTAAATGGATAATTTTAGGCATATCCTATTTTGTGTGATGAATCAGTTGCTAGATAATTTTCCCAAATCTAATTGGTTTGATCTTGAGCTTTGGTTCTGAAGAACAATAGTTGGAGTAACCTTGGATGAACTTTTCTGATCTGAATTTGGACTGGTAGGTTATGTTAAGATGCAGTGGTTCGATTGTGGACTTATCTTTAAATATAGCCCTGTTCAACTGATGCATTTAATAATTGGATTCTAGTGCATAACTTTTGAGTGAACTTGTGTTCCCTATGACTGCATTTGTACTAAGAGTTTCTTCAATACCAGGTATTACCTATTACTGGTTTGATGATACCATTCTGATTCATGAGGCTTTAATATCAATACTATAAGGTTTTAAAGAGGAGTTAGAGTGAGCTCATTTAAACTGGAGTTTGAACCAGTAGAGGTCAGTGATGTATTTCCTGTAGGAAGGGTTGAGGAGTTCGAATGTATCAATTCACTTTTAGGTTCAGTCTTGATTGGTATCATTTTGGAATCTCAGTCTTAAATTGATATCTGAATTGAGTTTAACTCTAGACTACATATTACTGATTTCTAATAGCAATACACTGGTTATAGAGTTCCCCTTTTTGCTTTATTCCTTCTTAGCCTTGTGAGGCATAACTGATACAGTTAGAGTTACTCTTTACCTTAGCTACTCTGCAGATTTTGGATATTACTCGTGAACCTATAATTGCTAATTGATGAGGCTTCATGAGGAAGCTGAGTTTATTGTTGTTTCAGTTTGACTAAGTGATTACACATACAAACTGCAGTATTAAAGACTTGTATCTGAAGACAAGTGTAAATGGGTCCTATTACCTGAGCTATGGCACAAATTAGTACCAGTAGCTGGTCATACAGGTTTGAATAAGGGAAATGAGTTTAGTGCAAGAACAAAAAGGGATTTACTGATCAGTGAGATAGAGAAGGGTAGTAGTACTTGTTGTGTTAAGCTCAAATTAGGACAGTTATAATTCTTAAGTATTAACTGCAAGTTCCTTCAAAGGAGTTTTAGCTATTTGTTATCTGGATATCATATTTCAGACCCCGAACTTCTTAGATATGCTGATTTACAATAGCTGGTCCTTAACCAGTTTGGGAAGTTGGATGTTAAGAAGGTGCTGTGACAGTTTAACTTTGAATCCAGTATAATTCAGAGGATATTCTTGACTGTTTGGTTAGACTAGGCTATTTTTTAAGTAAGATAAGAAGGAGACCATGTTTAAGGTTCATAGACCCATTATACTTTCATCTAAGAATAGCTAGTTAAACTTATAGTTTTAGCATTTGATCCTTTCCAACTATCAGTAATCTGAATCCATATCTGGTATTTATATGCATACTAGTCATAATGATAGGATAACACTGTATTTAGGAAGTTTGAACTTTATGACTACTCTTCTAGTTTCCTAGTTCCCTTTTCTAATAGAATTATATAGGTTTCTAACCTCAGTTTTTTGATAACAACTTTTAATAAGTTAAACTATAGAAGTAACTTTACCTTGTTCTTTGACTTAATAATAACACTTAATCAATTATAAATCATTTAAAACAGGGGGACATCCAGCTCCGTTCTTTACTCGTATTTTCCTGAAGCAAGGCAAGTACATTCTATGGTCTTATGCATTTACATTTATATCTTGTACTTCTCTTGTGATACGTCATGACACGATATCTTGTACTCTTGTACTTTCATGTTCTTGTACTTACTTGTAGTCATGGAGGGGAAATACACTAGCTATGTGACCAAACCCATGTTCTAATTCATGTAGATAGCTTAGGTCTCGCACTGTGCACGCAGGCCCTAAGCTGTACCGATTCATGTACTCTTGTACTTATTCCTGTACTCACCCCAGTCTGTCACATAGGCTAGTTGTATTTCAAACATTGTGCACATGTCATGTCTTGTACTTCAGGTTTATGGTTTACATTCTTGTACTTACTGTACTTTACATTCCTGTACTTTCATGTTCTTTTTCTGTACTGTATTTTTATGATCTCCTGTACTCATTTTCATATCATGATGTTCTTGTTCATTACCTAGAACTGTACTTTGCTTCGCTCCTGATTGGATATGTTGCAGGTGAGATGGAGGCGATGTGTGACACATACTATGGCCGTGAGCCTGCTGATGTACTAGAACCAGCTGGAGCTACACTAGACCTAGACGCCGAGAAGGCCTAGCTATCTTTCCCTTTAAATGCTTTACTTTCATTGTATTAGTGACTTCAGACTTTACCCTACTCTCTGGATAAATGTAATAAAATCATAGAATATTGTACTTGAATTCTGGGATCATTTATAGAGATGGTGTGACTGTATACTTTCATATTGTCTTGTAGTTTTCCCTAGTGATTGGTACAACTTACTTCGTCGTGTCTAACGACGAAGGCTGGGCGTATCCGATTCGTGTCCGATTATTCGGAAGCGGGTCGTGACAACGGGCCACTATCAATTATCAAGATAGGTTCATATTATCATGCTCAAGTTACTAATTCAAGATCATCAAGTGGTCAAGTCGTGTCACCGTAATTTAGGCCAAGTACATAAACATACAAGGAAGATCAAAGAGATTCATGGGAGATTTGAAACTATTAGTTACGTATGAACTCCAATTTAAGTGAGACAGAAAGCTTCTTGAAGCCAAGACAAGATCTACAACTTTCTGTTTTGACTTTTTCAATATTTTAGCTACAAAATAGCTTGAACAAGCAAAAGCAGTCATTTAGGGTGATTCGTGCACGGGCACGCGGTGTGCGCGGGCAAAACTGGCCACGGCGCGCGGATAGCTCAATCATGGTTCCTACCGCGCAGCAAACAAATCGTGCGGGCGCGCGGCAAGCGGGTGCACGGTGCGCATGACGCGGAGGCACGGTGCACGGGCGTGCAGCAGAAAATCGCGCGGGCGTGCGACATACGGTGCGCGAAATGCGCAGCGCGTGGATGCACGGGATGCATGGCAAGGAGGCACGATACGCGACAGAAAATTACGCGGGCGTGCGGCACGCAAAACGCAGCACGCGGATGCATGGCGCGTAGGCACGGCGCACGGGCGCACGACACGCGAAATGCGCACGCGGCACTGTTCATCGTCCTGACAGCACCGAAAATATGTCGGAACCCATAAACACAAAATGCCATAACTTCTTCATACGAAGTCGAAATCAAGCGGTTCAAAGCCAAAATTGGCTAGAATTAAATTCTCGACAACATGGAACTATTATTTTTTTGAAAATACTAAGTTTTTAGAGATCAAACTAAAAAAGAAAAGTTACAACTTAGATCTATAAAATCTATCCACTAAAACCAAAAAATTTCAAGTTCTAAAGAGGCTTAGAATCAAGCAAGAAGACAATGGAACAATAAAATTTAAGATCCATCAAGAAGAAAGTTGCACTTGCCTAGGGCTTGGTAGGTGGGAGGAGTAAATGAAGAAGATGAAGAAGTAAATGAGAAGTAATAGAGGAGAGGAGAGGTTGGTATATATACCAAGCCAACTCATCTCAACCCAACCCCAAACCAAACCAAGCCAAGTTGAACCAAACCAAATTAAACCAAGACTAAGCTAAACAAGACAAGCCAAAATACGGATCACCTGATAAATGTCAGAATTCCATACACGTATGCTAAAAATACGTATAACGGAAAATTAGAGTAACAACATGGACCACCTGGACCATTGCAGCGAGGACCTCCATTGCCCCACAACAACAAAGATTTAAACCACCACCAACTGCAACGTAGAGCACCACCACAGGGTCGGGCCTTCGTGATGACAGTCGAGGAGACAAAGGCTACGAAAGATATGATCACAAGTGATATATGTAACCCCACTTCTCAATTTTAAGAATATTTTTTTTCTTTTAAATAAATATATTGTGGAATTATTTTTCTAAGTGAAAGTGATTTTTCCTTATTACTATTTAACTCTCAATTTATTAACTTTATCTTTTGGGCAGACTCGGCCCAAGCCCATGAGACCTATTACCACCTCTGTTTAAAACAATTGAGAACCAAATCGAACTTTCTTCTGATTCCTTGAAGGAATTCAAATTTTCTCTAACCACCTCTGACAGAGTGGTGGAGGAAAATTTCAATTCCCGCCCTTCCATTCCTTCTCCAAGTTTTCTGACAGTTATTTAAGAGACCCTTTCTTTTGAAGAACTTCAGGAAATTCCTATAGTTTGAGAAATCAAACAGAAGGAGAGAGATATCCAAGAAAGCAATGAAGATGAAACCATTTGCTTTGGATGCAAGAAGACAGGGTATATGAAGAAGGACTGCCCAACTTCAAAGAAAAGCAGTCCATATGACAGATCAAGATCAAGCAGAAAAGCAAGAACCAGTCGAAATTATGCCAACCAAGCATCTGGCATGAAAGTGATGCCAGTGATACAAAGGAAGAAGACAGACCCAGCGGAAATGCCAATGTCTGTCTTATGGCATTTGATAAGGTATCCTCAAACCCTCTATGATGATTTTACTTTCGATGAATTAGAAAATGCCTTTAGCGAATTACTTGAAGATCACAGAACTGTGCTTGACAAGTATAAGCAATCTCGAAAAGAGATTAAGGCATACACAACCGAGATAGCTAGACTGTCCAATCTTATTGAAGATATTAAAGATACGTCTACTACCGGTAACACGAAAGAGATAGCCAAACTCAAGGTAGACTATCATGAGGCTATCCTAAACATTGAAAAAAAAGAGATTATGTCAAGATACAAGAATTATATGACATAGAGAAGAAGAAGCACTTAGTCACAGAACAAAGACTCTCAGATATGACTGCTAGATATGAAGAGTCTGTTGTAATTTCTAAAAATTTAGAAATCAAGTTAGGCAAACAGGCAATACCTGTGACACAGCCTAAGTTTAGTCCAAATGCTAAGCATACACCTAAGAGGACCAAAAATAAGAAAGCACAGAAGAACACGACTATCATCATGCTTTCACTTATAGGTTCTCCAAGAAACCAAACAAGCATGTGAACACAGTTTTAACCACTACTGGTTCTAAACTAACTTGCACTTATTGTGGTACACGCGGACACATATCATAGTATTGCTTGGCAAGGAAACTTGTTGACAATCACAGTTTATTCTGGGGACCTAAAACTAATCATAATGGACCCTTCAGTAAATGGGTACCAAAGGATTTATCTACTTGTTTTGTGGGTGGACCCTCAACCCTCTCATGCTAAAAGTAAATGGATCCTCGATAGCGGATGTTCGCGACACATGACTGGTGATGCATCTTTGTTCGCCATGCTATCGATGAAGAAAGAAGGATACGTCTCCTTCAGAAATAATTTGAGAGGTGATATTATTGGTAATGGTACTATCGGTATTTCTCCTTATCCAGTAATAAAGGATTTGTCTAGTAACAGAATTGAAACATAACCTACTAAGCATAAGTCATTTAGCTGATAATGGTTATGGTATCAATTTGTGAAAGACAAATGTACTATATATGATATGTCATGGTAATCCGTATTAAAGGGATTAGAGAAGACAACATTTATGTTTTCTTTTTGGAGATTATTAATAATGCAGGTAAATGCCTAGTAGCTAATCTAGATGAAAGCTGGCTATGGCACATGAGGCTAGGACATGCAAATATGGACGTTATCTCACGACTCAGTACTAAGAAGTTGGTAAAAGGACTCTCCGAGATTCCATTCAAGAGAGATATGGTATGACTGTGAAAAAATAAAGCACATAGGTCTACATTTAAATCCATCAACGCTGTAAGTACTTCTAGACCTTTGCAGTTGATTCATATGGATTTATTTGGTCCTAGTAGAGTCGCTAGTCTTGGCGGTAAGCTCTACGCTTTTGTTATTGTTGATGATTTCTCTCGTTTTACTTGGATTTACTTTTTATCAAACAAAAGTGATGCTATTTTGAATTTTATATATTTTACAAAAAGGTACAAAACGAAAAAGGCTTCATGATTACTCGTATCCGAAGTAATCATGGTGGCGAATTCGTAAATTCTGATTTCAAAAAGTTTGTGATGATAGTGGATATTACCATGAATTTTTTTTTGTCCTAGAACTCCCCAACAGAATGGTGTGTGGAGCGGAAGAATCATACTCTAAGTAAAATGGCTAGAGTCATGCTGAATCAGCATAATCTTCCTAAGTATTTTTGGGCAGAAGCCGTTAGTACAGCCTGTCATGTTTTGAATATGGTGTTAATTCGACCTATCTCGAAGAAATACCATATGAACTTTGGTTTGGAAGGATTCCAAACATTTCTTATTTTAAAGTTTTTGCATGTCGCTGTTTTATCCTAAACACCAAGGATAACTTAAAAAGTTCGACTCTAAAGCAGATGAAGGAATATTTCTCGGATATGCTGCTAAGAGTAAGGGATATAGGATTTTTAATA